>JAOQMP010091650.1:0-16333 GCA_027563575.1 Erythroxylum pedicellare
GTGGGAGACAAAGTGTTTCTTAGAGTCTCTCCATGGAAAGGAGTCTTAAGATTTGGCAAAAATTGCAAGCTCAGTCCAAGATATATAGGCCCTTATAAGATCATTGGGAAGATTGGGCCTTTAGCCTACAAGTTAGCTTTGCCATAAGAATTGTATAAGATCCATAATATTTTTCGTATGTCGATGTTGAGAAGGTATAGATCGGATCCTTCACATATAGTCCAACCTTTAGAAGTTCAATTAATAGAGGATTTGACTTATGAAGTACAATCAATGGGGATCCTAGATTCGAATGAAAAATTCTTGAGAAAAAAGACTGTAAAGCTAGTCAAAGTCTTGTGGAGGAATCATGCAAGAGAGGAGGCAACATGGGAGCCTTTGGAAGCAATGGAAGAGAAGTATCCACATCTTTTTATAAGCTTAGGTAAGAATTTCAAGGAAGAATTTCTTTAATGTGAGGAGAATTGTTGGACCACGAATTTTTCTATAATTTAGTTATTTTATTATTTATTTTTCTTAAAATTTAGCCCGTTAAATTAGCAAGCATTAATAAAAATTAGAGTTATTAAATAGAGAATGTTGGAATTAAAATAGAGTATAGTATGGTAATTAAATGGCTTAAGGAGTAAAGGGTCTTAAGTTAAATGAAAGAAGGATAAAATGGGAAGACCAAAGGAAAGGATGGGTATTTTTGGAGGACCAAGACCAAAATGTGGTCTTGTTTAAGAAAAAAAGGGGAGCATCATGAGAGAAGAAAGAAGGGAAGAGAAAAACGTTGAAAGGAAAGAAGAAAGGAAGAAAATTATGGTAGACTAGCGAAGAAGAAAGAAATTTTGGCCAAGCTAAGGTAAGTTTCATCATTTTCTTCTTGCTTTGATGGAAAAACAAAAGAGTTAGGAATTAGAGAAATGGGTTTGTGTTGGGAATAAAAGAGGAAGAAGAGGATAGGAATTAGAGAAATGGGTTTTTGTTGGGAATAAAGGAGGAAGAAGAGGATCATGAAACCCTAGTTGGATGTTTAAGGATTTTCAACTAGGTTTTGAATTTCTAACCTAGATGAACTATGGGTAGACTAAGTCTAAGTTTAGTTTTGTCTTTGATTATTGAAGCTTTATGAATTTCCTTTGAATGTGGGTTGAATGAGAATTTAGTTTGTTTTAGAAAACCAAGAAAATCTCACCCAAGAGCAAGAGGAAGGGCACCATTAAACTTGGATTTTAAACAATTGAGGTAGGTAATATATTTATAGTTATTGTATAATTGAGAAACTTTTTGCCTATATGCGTATGTTTAATGGCTTAATTATGACTTGCTATGATTATTGGAAAATGCATGATGATTCATGACTTTGTTATACCTTGAAAAAGATTATGACATTATGTATTAATGAAATGATAGAAAAGCATGAAAGACATAAAAGTATGAACGAATTGAATTTAGCATGAATACTTGCTTATGTTTGGGCAAGAGAGTAACCATTTCGTTAGTCACGTGCATATTAACCAAAGCCTTCTCTTGACTGCCTGCTTGTGGCTTATGAGAGCCTAAAAATGAACTCATTTTGTTCATGGTGTAAACTTCGATTTCTCCATTTCATTTCATGGGACCCTCGAGCCATTTGTTTGTGCATTCCATCTTTGATTTGTCAAGAGTGATGCATTATTTGAGTGTTGTGCTTTGATGGTTGAATATTTGTGGCTTGCTATATGTGATGACATAGTCTCTACTTGAATCTGTGAACTATAATTGTCGATGAGTAAATTGTAAGATCGAATTGAGGTATAGATGTATAAGATGTTTGTATATTTATATGTATATGCTTGATTTTGTGTGGCTCATTACCGATTGCTATAAATATATTAGCCACTGAGCTTTGTAGCTTAACCCATTAGTTTTCTCCTCAGGTGCAGAACAAGAAGATAGTTGATCCTTGCAAGGCGTCAGAGACTCCAAGATAGTTAGAGATCTTTTTTAATTAAGTTAGTAACTATACCTTTGGTAGCTTTATAAGCATATCAAGCATTAAGCATCCATTTCTATTATGCTTTAAGTTATTAATGTAGGTTGATATGTAACTAAAGCTAGACTCAACTTTGTTCATTCAGAAATGAGATTAAGAATTGAAGATGCTCTTTTAAGTATGTTGGTATATGTCTTTTAGTTGAGTTGTTGATGGTTAATTGTGGTCGGAATAGTATATGTAGGTGTAAAGTTTGTGTTGATTGATTGTTGGGATCTAGGTTTTGTCCAAGGGTTTTACCGCAACAAGGCTCAGAGTTTGCCGTGGCGAGCCTTTCCAGAAGGGAGATTTTGTGTTAAATTTTGTAACTTCTTTGCGACGAAGCCAAAGTTTACGGTGGCGTATTTTTCCTGATGGTGCTTGGTTTTAATCCAGGGACTTCACTGTGGTAAAGCTAGAAGTTCACCATGGAAAACTTCTCTTGAAGGGCCCATAGAGATAAATCCATGGTTTCGTCATGGTGAAACAATTGCATCACCGTGACAAACCTGCTTCTGCTGCTACGCTAAAATTTCTTACAAATCGAATGTTTTCAACTTTCCTTTAGCACCATCCTCACCCGATGCCCCGAATTGAACCTCGGGATTAGGATTGAAACTCGGACCCAATATAATAATTCCCTATCTTTAAAGTCCCAAAATCTTATACCTTCTTTTTTTGAAAAAATTAGGAATGGGGCACGAAAATTGGCCACCATATCAGTTTTACCTTCTCCAAAGACTTGAAGGCACAATTGGTGGATTGATTTCTAGGCGATAAGCTTCTTTAGAGCCATTGAGGAAGAAAAGTGGAAAAAATACCAAGGTTTGGAGAGAAATAAGTGGAGATGAATGAAGAAAATACCAAGGTTTGGGAGAAAGATGAGAGATTTTTGAAGCTAAGTTAGTGAGAGTCAGTTGCATAGAGAGAGAGAGTGAGAAAGTGAAGAAAGAAGAAAGAAGAAAGAAAAGAGAGTTTTTAAAATCTTCTATTAAAGGATCCCACAATCATGGAAATCCCTGTAATTTCCATAATTGAGGGTTAAGGCTCTAAAATATTTCTAGAAACCTTCCCACACTCATAAGAAAGAGGCCCATTCCCACAATCATGGGTTAAGGCTCCAAAAAGTTTCTGAAGAGCCTTCCCACCTTCATGGGAAACAACCCGATTCCCTTGATTGTGGATTATCCAACTTCTTAGCCTTATTTTAAGCTTAGCATGTATTCCCAACATTCAATCAACCTACTAACACATCAAAATCAACTAAGCAACAAGAAATTTGAAAAGAATATAAGTTAAAACTCAAACAAAATTTAAACCAAACATAATCAAAACCAAACAAATCAAATAAACAAGTAAACAAAGATAAGAAAAAGAAAGGTAAACATGCTAAGTTAAGGTCATTAGCTTAACCATTCCATATGAGTATGTCCCTCTATAGTATGGCTTGCATCTATGCCCATTCACCTTGAATGCTTCACCCTTGTCATTTTCCAACTCCAAAGCTCCATGGGGAAACACTTGAAAGACCTTGAAGGGTCCACTCGAACTTAACTTGAGCTTTCTGCGAAATGATTGAAGTCATGAATTGAATAAAAGCACTAAGTCCCCACTCTTAAACTCCTTATTGATGTGAGGATCATGCCACTTCTTTGTCCTTTCCTTATACAACTTGGCATTTTCATAAGCATCAAGCCTCAACTCTTCCAATTCGTCAAATTGTAATAATCACTTCTTACCTGCTAGCTTCCAATACATGTTCAACTTCCTAATAGCCTAAAGGACCGATGCTCTAACTCCAAAGGTAAATGGCACGCCTTGCCATACACAAGTCTATATGGAGTAGTTTCTATGGGTGTATTAAAAACTATCCCATAAGCCTATAAGGTGTCATCTAGGTTTAACACCCACTCCTTTCTTGAGATGCTCACTACCTTCTCCAAATTCTTCTTCAACTATTTGTTCACCACCTCCACTTGGCCACTAGTTTGGGGGTGGTAAGGAGTTGCCATTCTATAATGAACATTGTATCTTTTTAGAAGATCCCCAAATGGTTTGTTGCAAAAATGCCTCCCTCCAACACTTATAATCACCCCAGGCACCCCAATTCTCGTAAAGATATTCTTGATGAACTTTTGAACCACGTTTCCATCATTAGTTGGAGAAGCTATGGCCTCAATCCACCTGGAAACATAGTCAACTCCAACCAATATGTAAGTGATACCTAAAGAGGATAGGAATGGTCCCATAAAGTCAAAGCTCCACACATCTAATATCTCTACCTCTATGATGTTTGAAAGCAGCATCTCATCTTGCTTTGATATGTTACCTACTCTTTGACACCTATAACACTTCAACACAAAATCTCAAGCATCCTTGAACAAGGTTAGCCAATAGAATCCACACTCTAAGATCTGAGCTATAATTTTGTTAGCTCCATAATGCCTTGCATAAAGTGATCTATGACATTCTATCAAAACTTCAAGGATTTCATTTTTAAGGACACACTTATGAATCACATTGTCAGCACATATCTTATACAGTACAGGTTCATTCCAAATATAACGAGAACATTGAAACACAAATCACTTCTTTTGTTGATAAGAGAGATCAGAAGGAAGAATATCCCCCGAGAGGTAGTTTGTAATATCTGCAAACCAAAAATGAAAACGATTGTCTACCATCATCAAAGCTTCATCTAGAAAGCTCTCCTCGATTTCCTCTTCTTCTTTATAGTGCCCTCCTTCAAGTCTTGAGAGGTGGTCCGCTGTAACATTTTTTGCTCCCTTCTTATCTTTAATCTCAATGTTGAATTCTTGGAGCAAAAGCACCAACCAGATGAGTCCATCCTTGGCATCCTTTTTGGAAAAAAGATATCACAATACTGCATGATTTGTAAAAATAATAACATGTGATCCTAACATATAAGAAAGATATCACAATACTGCATGATTTGTAAAAATAATAACATGTGATCCTAACATATAAGAATGAAACTTCTCACATACAAATACCACAGTAAGCAACTCCTTTTCTGAAGTTATGTAATTTAGTTGTGCTCCCATCAAGGTCTTGCTTGCGTAGTATATGGCGTGCAACCTCTTTTCCTTCTATTGGCCTAGAACACAACTAATGGCATGATCATTTGCATCACACATAATCTCAAAGGGAAGAGACTAATCATTGATAAACCATCTCTAGAACCCTACATGACTAAGGAAGGCTCGGATGCCTTTGAAGTTAGTGGGAGGTGGTAACTTTTCAATTACTTCAATCTTAGCTCGATCTACTTCAATCCCCTTGCACGAGATCTTATGGCCTAATACAATTCTCTCTTAGATCATTAAGTGACACTTCTCCCAATTCAAGACTAGATGAGATCCTCACATCTTTGAAGCACTCTTTCTAAATTAAACAAGCAATGATCAAAAGAATCTCCAAAGACAAAGAAGTCATCCATAAATACCTCCATGAAGTTCTCATTCATGTCTGTGAATATGGCCATCATGTACCTTTAGAATGTGGCAGGTGCATTGTATAAACTGAAAGGCATCCTCCGATAAGTAAAAGTCCCATAAGGACAAGTGAAAGTGGTCTTCTCCTGATCTTGTGGGTATATAACCACCTGATTGTACCCTGATTATCCATAAAAAATAGTAAAATGCATGGCAACCCGACTCACCCTCTCACTATCTGAAATAGGATAAATAATCCCTACATTTAACAGCTTCACTACCTTCTTCTTCACAACCTCTTACATATTTGGATTTAACCTTCTTTATCACTCACTCATAGTTTTACATCCTTCTTCTAGGTTAATCCTATGCATCACCACATTGGGGCTAATCCCCCTAATATCATAAATTTGCCACCCTATAGCTCTCATCCTCTTCCTAATGGTCTCCACCACTTTCTCTTCTTACTCATAATCTAGTTGATTCGAGATAATGATGGGTAAGGTATGGTTCTTACCTAAAAAGGTGTATCTCAAATGGGAAGGTTTAAGCTCTAAAGTGGGGGGCTCGATAATGGAAGGTGGTGTAGGTGTATTTGCTCTCTCCAACTTCTCTAACTCAAATTCCTCACGTAATTCCTCTTCTCTCACACTCTCATCCCTATGCACTTTTGTAACTTCATTAACTACCTCTTCAACCTCCTTCACACATTCATCCTCAACATCAATCTTCATACATACTTTACCATCTATCGAATTCTTTAAAGATTTAGACATGTTAAATTCAACCTGCTCATCACCAATTCTCAAGAAAAGTTTTTCCTTATACACATCAACTAATGCCATACTAATATTCATAAAGGGCCTATCCAAAATTAACGAACAATTTTTATCAGCTTCAAAATCTAACACAAAAAAATCAACAGGAATAATAAATTTATCCACTTTTACCAACACATCTTCTACAACTCCATATGGCCTCTTGATGGATTGATCTGCAAGTTGAATTAGCATGGATGTTGGCTTCACCTCTCCTAGTCCCAATTTCCTGAAAACGGACAAAGGCATCAAGTTAATGCTTGCACCTAGATCATATAAGCATTTATAAAATTCAAAGCCACCAATAACACATGGAATTATAAAATTCCCTGGATCTCATAGTTTTGAAGGCATTATGCTTGAAATAATCAAACTATAATTCTCTGTCAAAGTGACCGTCTGATTGTCCTCCTAAGTGCATTTGTGTGCCAGTATGTCTTTAAGAAACTTTGCATACTTAAGCATGCACTCCAAAGCTTCCAATAATGACAAGTTGATCTAAAACTTCTTTAGTTTCTCTAAAAACTTGGAAAACTAGGTGTCCACCTGATGTTGTCTCACCCTTTGAGGATATGGAAGTTTAGGCTTGTAGAGTGGTGGTGGCATATAAGGCCTCTCTTCTTCTTTCTCTTCTTGAATCTCCTTACATAGCTTTAGTTGTAGGTGAAGATGCTCCTTGCATATTGCTCAACTGCTTGGTGAGGGTTGTGATCTGTGCCTGTAAAACTATAACAGGGTCAACTGGGATCATACCTTTTTGATCCTTTTGCCCCTGTCTACTCTTATCACTTGACCAAATACAACTGTTGCTCGCCAACTCTTCCTAAAGATCATGAGCTACATCGATAGTTCTCCTCATCAATGAAACTCTAGTAGCTGCATCTGTGGTTCCTCTTATGCTCTGATTTACATCGTTGTAGAATGTTTGCATGAGGAATTTCATCAAAAGGTTGTGGTAGATGCAGCTTCTCTATATTTTTTTAAACCTCTCCCAAGCTTCATATAAAGACTCCCTATCACTTTATTAAAAAAATTTTGTTTCCTTTATGATCCTTGTTGTCTTGGTCAATTAGAAGTACTTAGCAAGCAATGCCTAGGCTAGCTATTCCCGAGTATTAATCTACCCTGAACTAAGTGAATTGTACCATGCTTTTTCCTGATCTCTCAAAGTGAAAGAAAATAGTCGCAACCTCATGACATCGTTAAACATCCCATTAAATGGAAGGTTTCGCATATCTCTAAAAAGTTAGCAAGATGGGCGTTGGGATCTTCATTAGACAACCCATAAAACTGCACACTACTCTAAAGAATGTTGAGGAGTGCCGGCTTGATCTCAAAATTGTTAGCTTGAATTGCTGGCCTTGTAACTAGTTGAGGACTGAATCCTAGCCTTATAAAGTCCATCATTGTCCTTTCAGCCCCTCTTTGTTATCCTTCTTCTTCCGTATTTATTTGTGTAATGTCTTGGCACTTCTCTCTTCTCAACTCTCATTCGTGCCTTGTGATATCAAATAACTCTTTGTCACAAAATTCGGTAGTCCTTTGCATGTTCCTTATGTTCATATACTGCAAAGACATAAGGAAAAGTATTAAAAAAAACTCTTAAATCAAAGTAACATAAACTAAACAAGATGCTAAATAATCAATCCCGAGGAATAGCACCCAAACTTGTTAACTGCAAACAAAACTACTAGTTTTACGCTCAAAACTGCAAAAATATAGGTCGTAACTTGTAGTAAAAAGTGGATATTGATCCCACAAGGATTGTGCTTAGGCACCACTTAATTCAAGTTGTTCTTTGTTTAAGAAACCAATTCAATCAAATTTAAATAGATAAGTCAAATAAAGACAAGCTAAAGGTAAAAGGAAACAATGCAACCTAAACTAAAATCGTAAACTAAAACTTAGAGAATATCAAGATTAAGAATTAGGACTTATCATTATCCTAATTTGCTCCCCTCTAGTTAATTGATTCAATTTATGCTTGGGCCAAGATTTCCTAAAATCTTAGCTACCTTCTCTCAAGGTGTAACTAAATGTGACTAGTTAAATAAATTAGGATTAACTTTGGGATCTCTCGATATGCAAAGCTTTTCCTAAACATTCAACTAGATATGAAGCTATCCTATAGTCAGTGTATCAATATATTGAAATCTCTTCATAATAAATTGATAACTTGTTATTTATAGGTCTATTAAATGTCAACTCTTGTTATACATTTAACACAAATCACCAAGCTCACTATCTCGATTTGTTGTAAGGTTTGAGCTCAATAAATAACACTAGCATTTGTATTATTGAATCAACAACCGAAGGTTCACAAATAGTTCAAACAATAAACCCTAAACAAATATTTTAGTGAATCATAATGTCATTAACATCCTCAATAACCAAACAATCCATGATAAACATGCTAAAAGAGAAAAAAAAATTGAAATAAGAACTAGACGGGGTGAGCTCCTCCTCTTCTTTACCCAAATTTGAAAAATCTAGATGACGAGATGCTCTTTGATCAACAGGAATGAAAACCTTGATTCTCCACCTATCTCTAAGTTCTCAATATATCTTTTACCTCTTGGAGGCTAGTTTCTATAACAACCCTTAGTCTCAAGGATTTCTGACATTATATATCATAAAACTCTAAAAAAATAAGTGAAACCATCTTGACTCCTTGGGCTAAGCATCCCACAATCGTGGGAATTATCCTTGTGCTTCCCACGATCATGGATTAATCAGTAGAAATTTTCTGCATATATTTCTAATGATCGTGGGAAACATTCCCTTTTCCACAGTCATAGGTTCTTATTCTTTAGCAACTCCACTTCTCTTCTCTTCTCTTCTCTTGGTCCCTAGCTTAATCACAAAGGTGTCCACCCTCCATTCCTACTCCAAAATGTTCAACTCTTACCCTAAACTAACAACAAAACACAAATGAACAACCATGAAGATCAAACTAAACAAAAACACATAAAACAAGTCCTAAAACACAATAATACTAACCTATTATGCAAGAAACACATGCCAAATATTTAGAAAAACACACACTATGCACAACTATCACCATTTCCCCTCTAAATTGAAACCAACCTATCTTACCATATGATTTCATAATTAGATAAGTTAATCACAACCAATTCCACCTTAGTGATTGGATAATCACCATATTCTAAGTTATAAGAACCTTACAACTTCATAAAAGAATTTTTTTTAGTAAAGACAAGGCTTCAATCTTTATTATCCTTAATATATCTTAATATCGTATAAGCAACCTACAAATGAACTGTACTTGTCCTATCAATATATTGACTTAATTGATGGATAACATATGTGAGTGTCAGTCAAATAAAGCAATTTTCCAACCAATATCCTATAAAAAGTGACATTAGGAAATAAAAAATGCATCTAATTATTATTTTTCTAACTTTGTATTAAAATAAAAAGAGTAGAAATTGAATTACAATGAATAAAATTAGTTTCCTCAAATAGATCAAAAGAACATTTTTTGCTTACATATATTAATTCCAACACTAGATTGCAACCACATTAAAGTTCAAGTATTTATGTTTGAATTAATCACCTTCAAGTTCATTTCCAAAGTTTGATTTTAAACAAGCACTAAGGTACGTGGCATTGTTAGACCATATAAATTGAGAAAGAAAGTTCTCGCTGTGACTCCTAGGCATGTGAAATTTTTAATCGATAAGCCTCATGGGAGTTGCATCACGAGTTTCCTGCCTATATGCCATCCTAGGGATTTATTATGCAAATAATTGTCATGTTTATTACGTGAATTTCTTATGTTAATACTAAGTTTGAATTAATCAGCTACAAGTTCATTTCCAAAGTTTGACTTTAAAGAAGGACTATGGTACGTGGCATTGTTAGACCAGATGAATCGAGAAAGCAAGTTCTCACTGTGACTACTAGGCATATGGAATTTTTCACCGATAAGGCTCATACAAGTTACATCATATGTTTCCAACCTATATACCATCCTATGAGTTTATTAGATAATGAATTTTCATGTCAATTAGGTGAATTTCTTATGCTCATACTAAATATGAATTAATCAAATTAAAGTTCATTTCCAAAGTTTGAATTTAAACAAGCATTATGGTACGTGACATTATTAGACTAGATGAATTGAGAAAGCAAGTTCTCGTTATAATTCATAAGCTTATGGAATTTTTCACTGATAAGCCTCATTGGAGTTACATCATGAGTTTCTAGCCTATATACCATCTGAGGGGTTTATTATTCAAAGACTTGTCATATCAATTACATGAATTTCTTATGCTAATACTAAGTTTAAATTAATCACCTACAAGTTCATTTCCAAGGTTTGAATTTAAATAAGCTCTATGGCATGTGGCATTGCTAAACCAGATGAATCGAGAAAGCAAGTTCTCACTGTGACTCCTAGGCTCGTGGAATTTTTCACCGATAAGCCTCATGGGAGTTGCATAATGGGTTTCTAGCCTATATATCATCTTAGGGGTTTATTATACAAAGAATTGTCATGTCAATTATGTGAATTTCTTATGCTAATACTAAGTTTGAATTAATCATATTAAAGTTCATTTATAAAGTTTGAATTTAAACAAACACTGTGGTATGTGGCATTGTTAGACTAGATGAATCGAGAAAGCAAGTTCTATGACTCCTAAGCTTATGGAATTTTTCACTGATAAGCCTCATAGAAGATGCATCATGGGTTTCTAGCTTATATACCATTCGAGAGGTTTATTGTACAAAGACTTGTAATGTCAATTACATGAATTTCTTATATTAATACTAAGTTTAAATTAATCACCTACAAGTTCGTTTCCAAAGTTTTAATTTAAATAAACACCATGGTATATGGCATTGTTGGACCAGATGAATCGAGAAAGCAAATTCTCATTATGACTCCTAAGCTTGTGGAATTGATAAGTCTCATGGGAGTTGCATCACGAGTTTCCAGCTTATATATCATCCTAAGGGTTTATTATACAAAGAATTGTCAGGTCAATTACGTGAATTTCTTATGCCCATACTAAGTTTGAATTAATCATATTAAAGTTCATTTCCAAAGAATGAATTAAACAAGTACTATGGCACGTGCTATTGTTAGTCTTCAGCTTGTGGAAATTTTTACTAACAAGCCTCATGGGAGTTGCATCATAGGTTTCTAGCCTATACACCATCCGAGAGGTTTATTATATAAAGACTTGTCATGTCGATTACGTGAATTTCTCATGTTAATACTAAGTTTAAATTAATCACCTACAAGTTCATTTCCGAAGTTTTAATTTAAACAAGCACTATGGTATGTGACATTGTTAATCGAGAAAGCAAGTTCTCGCTATAACTCCCAAGCTCTTGGTATTTTTCACCGATAAGCCTTATGGGAGTTACATCATGGGTTTGCAACCTATATATCATCCTAGGGGTTATTATACAAAGAATTGTCATGTTAAAATTACGTGAATTTCTTATGCTCATACTATGTTTGAATTAATCAGATTGAAGTTCATTTTAAAAGTTTGAATTTAAACAAGCGCTATGGTATGTGGCAATGTTAGACCAGATGAATTGGGAAAGCAAGTTCTTGCTCTGATTCCTAGGCTTATGAAATTTTTCACTGATAAGCCTCATGAGAGTTGCATCACAGTTTTCCAGCCTATATACCATCATAAGGGTTTATTATTTAAAGAATTATCATGTCTATTATGTGAATCTCTTATGTTAATACTAGGTTTGAATTCATCACCTACAAGGTCATTTCCAAAGTTTGAATTTAAAGAAAATATGGTATATGGCATTGTTAAACCAGATAAATTGAGAAAGCAAGTTCTTGCTGTGATTCCTAGGCTTATGAATTTTTTTACCGATAAGCCTCATAGGAGCTGCATCACAGGTTTCCAGCCTATATACCATCCTAGGGGTTTATTATGCAAAGAATTATGATGCCAATTACGTGAATTTTTCATGTTAATACTAAGTTTAAATTAATCACCTACAAGTTCATTTCCAATGTTAGAATTCAAATAACCACTATAGTAGGTGGCATTGTTAGACCAGATGAATCGTGAAAGTAAGTTCTTACTGTCTCCAGTAAGCCTTTTAGGATTTGCATCGTGGTTTTCCAGCCTATATACCATCCTAGTGATTTATTCTACAAAGAATGGTCATATCAATTATGTGAATTTCTTATGTTAATACTAAGTTTGAATTAATCACATTGAAGTTCATTTCCAAAGTTTGAATTTAAACAATCACTATGGTACGTGGCATTGTTAGACCAGATGAATCAAGAAAGCAAGCTCCTGTTGTGGCTCCTAGGTGCATAGAATTTTCACCGATAAGCCTCATAGGAGTTACAACATGGGTTTCTAATTTATCCAGCTTATATATGTTTATTATACAAAGAATTCTCATGTCAGTTACGTTAATTTCTTATGTTAATAATAAGTTTGAATTAATCACCTACAAGTTCATTTCCGAAGTTTGACTTTAAACAAGCACTATGGTACATGGCATTGTTAAACTAAATGAATTGACAAAGCAAGTTCTTGCTATAACTCCTAGTCTCATAGAATTTTTCACCGATAAGCCTCATAGGAGTTGCATCATGGATTTTCAACCTATATACCATCCTAGGGGTTTATTATGCAAAGAATTGCCATTTCTTATGTTAATACTAAGTTTGAATTAATCACATTGAAGTTCTAGTGTTTAAGTTTCAATTTAAACAATGCTCAAACATAAATACTTAGACTATTAAAATTGCAAAGAACAACACAAAATCAATCACATTGTAGACATTACTTAGTTGAGCGACTTACCTTGATAGACAAAAAATTACAAACAACAAAAAGGAAGGATAATGCTGGACAATTATTGACGCTCTTCAACACAGAACATAGCTTGTAAGAAAGATAATAAACAATTAGTTAATTTTTTATAAGTTTTAAATTGAGCATAAGTACAGATATGCATGAGTTTTAAGTTGTGTATTGCATATTTTGTTTTCCTTCTATTATTATTTTCATATCTTACAACTTATAACCATTTTTCATGATATCAGATATGGACAAAGACGACATATAAATTTTTCATAAGATCATAACCATTGTTATGGACAAAGACAACAATTAACCTTATTAGCGAGACTATGTCTGAATCTTCACATGATCATATTGCATTTTTTAAAATGTAGACAACATAGCATACGTGGCCATCTATCATCCTCTTAGTCCCAAGAAAAAGAAAATTCATGTATGGATCACATTCTAAACCTAGAGGGTATAATACTCAAGGAAAAAATAGGCACAATTTTTATGCAAGGTCATCTCAAAAGAACTTACAACCTCCTTCTCATTCATATAGGCCTCTTTACCATTAAAATGGTATGAAACAAACTCACAATAATTATAAGTCTCTTTATAAGCATAACAAAATGACACTTGTGAAAGAGGTGATGTGAAAATAAAGAGAGTGCCTACAGATCAGAACACCACTGATCCTTTGACTAGGCCACTTCCTCTGTTGGGTCCTGTTTTTGAAACCCAACTCTTGCTCAGATAACATAACTTTTGGGCAGCGTTTCTGGAACTCAACTTTTACGAAATCATAATCACTGAACTTATTCCAATGAGGTTTCCTTAACCATCATCGAAGCCTCTTCTTATTTTGATACCATAACTGTGTTGGACCCCGATTTCGGAGCCTAAGATTCTTTATCATAAAACATGTGCTTCTGCTTATTACTATGCAAGGTTATTCCCATTTAACCCTTATTGGTCATCCTCAGTTAATCCTCATTTCTAACACCGTAATGTCGGGCCCTATCTTCCAAATTTTTCTTATACTGAAGTAAACACTCTATGCTCAACTTCCATCCAGATATTTGAGCATCTTAGGGGTTGGGGAAAAATTATATCCTTTAGATCATTGATAGCTCTATGTCTCTAGTTTATCTACATATAGGATTCACCTCATTTGGAGGTCGGATAACGAAGTTGAGGCTAAAAGAATCAAACAGGGTTTTGACCTCAATTATATTGCACCTACCATGGGACGAAAGGCATAACTTGCTCTAGGGTTTTCAGATCAAAATCATTCTAGGAGGGTTCAAAAGAGGACTTGAAGATATGCAACTTTTATGAAGACCTTGAAGATAAATTCTATCATCTGAAGGGTCAAAAATGAAGCAGACGATAGCATCAAATAAATAGTATACAGAAGAAGAAGTTTAGGTCACATAAGTAGAAAGTAGACGAAGCAAAAAGCAGATGAAGCTGAAAGCAAACGAAACAAGCAGGCAGACGAAGCAGAAAGCAGAAGAAGTAGAAGGAAGACAAAATAAGAAGGCAGGCAAAGCAAAAAATAGATGAAGCAAAAAGCAGACGAAACAAGAAGGCAGACGAAGTAGAAAGTAGTCAAAGCAGAAAGTAGACGAAACAAGAAGGCAGACGAAGCAGAAAGCAGACGAAACAAGAAGGCAGATAAAGCAGAAATCAGATGAAACAAGAAGGCAGACGAAGCAAAAAGTAGACAAAGTAGAAAGCAAACGAAACAAGAAGGTAGACGAAGCAAAAAGGGAAGACGAAACAAAAGACAGACGAGTCAGAAAGCAAACGAAACAAGAAGGCAGACAAAGCAAAAAGAAGACGAAGCAAAGTCTTAAGACGATGCAACTCTTATGACGAAGCGTAGTCAACTTAAGACGATGCAACTCTTATGAAGAAGCGGAGTCAACTTAAGACGAAGCAAAGTCAACTTCAGACAATGCAACTCTTAAGACGAAGTGTCTTTACAGAAGATACAACTCTATAGATGATATGATGTTATCATAGATGATATGACGTCATCACAGACGATACGTCTTTACAGATGATAAATCTTTACAGACGATGCATCCCTACAGACGTAATGACGTCATCACAGACGATACATCTTTATCCTCCTAAGTATTTCCCTTTCTAAGGACCATAACTATCAATCCAGAGGTCTAAAAATTTCATACTACATACCGTTGGAAAGATAAAAGAAAGACCTACAACTTTCTAGAAGATAATTTGGTCTACTTAGCCTATATCAATCCAGATTTTTCCCTTAAGTCATAACACAAATTTTAACCTATGGAAGGCTTGTAATTTTGCACGGTGCAACCTTGGAATGTCCTGAATACAACCATTCAGTTACCCATTTGACTTCATGAAACTCTCAAATCTTAACTCATTTGCCTCATCACGTCCAACCATATTTGATCAATCATAATTCCTGTCTTACTTTCCCATTATTCTAACTTAGGCGTACGTGGGTGTGTGTATATATATATATATACCCACAATTTATGTTCAAAACCATCTATTCAAGCTGATAATTATCTCAATATCATCCACACAAAATTCATATTTCCTTAACTTAAAAGAATAAAGTTTTTTACAAATATTTGATGACATTCTAAGCCACATTACAACATTATCTCGAAGTCTCAAATTACAACAATTCTTAAATAAATAAACTTGGTATGCAACTATAACATTGTGCATTCCTAAAACCATCTCAAACTACAAATTAAGCAAATTTGGAGAATTGCCCTTAGGCTCTTGATCGCTTGATCTCTTAGCTATCACCTGAAGATGGGGTCAAAAAGGGGTGAGCTTGAAAGCTCGTGGGTAACAGTTTATAACAAAAATAAGCAAAACTTTTGAAAACATTTTTGCTTATCATAGAAAATTTTCATTGAGTTTATAAACACTTGTTTCTTAGGCTTTCAGCCAAAATCCACAAGTCACAAAACATGAATGCATCAAACCTGCAAACATAACATGAGCACATAAGCACATCAGAATGGTTTGGGTGGATCCAAAAACAGAACTTACTACACAATTCCCATAAAGGTCTTGAGTAGCCGTGAACTTAGGGGAGTCCATGAAGGAGCTCTATGCCACTAGCAGGCAGGTGGGAGAAGCCTTTAACTTGGTCAAAGTGCACGTGATGGAACTTAGGGGACCACCACAAACCCACATAACACATAATTCATGACTTGTAAACTTGTTGCCCAAAATGGC
>JAOQMP010091776.1:0-16305 GCA_027563575.1 Erythroxylum pedicellare
GGTACTAGGAAATGCGATGTTTTAGTTTTTATTCTTGATTTTAATTGGTGTTTTATAAATATTTTTTATAATTAGTTTCTTTTTTAGTTATTTCTTGATCTTTTCACCTTTTTTAGTGTTTGTGTGTTGAAAAAAATTTAAAAAAACATTGAAGGAAGTAGTTTCTTTGATAACTCGTATTCCTAATCCTATAGCTCAAATCGTAATTATCATACTAACTTTAGTTATGGATGAGACAACTAGTAAAATTACTTCCATGATAGTTTGCAAGATGCATAACAATTCTTGTATAGACCAGAAGCTTCTTATTATGACGTAGGTCCATCTCTCAAAGATTTAGTTAATGCTGTCACTGCTAACACTTTCCAATTTTAGCAGGAGAAAAGAAAATTTTGCTAGGATACAAGGTTTAACATCCAAAATTTAGAGTGGAGCAGAACTTGAGTACATCTCTAGAAGAATTAGTTAATGTTTTTATTGCTAATACTTTGCAAGTTTAGCAGGATATGATACAATTCTAGCAAGATACAATGTCTCAAATCCAGAACTTGGCAAGTCAAGTGCGTCAGCTAGCAGAAACTATCAGCTGCCCAGATTCACAAATCGAAGAGACACAACTATCTAAATCTGAGATGTACCCAGCAAACGTTAGAGTAGAGACCTTACAGAGTGAAAAAGGAGCTTGAGAATCTTGAGAATACTACTTAAAGAATTGATTATGAAGAATAAGTGGAGAAGGAGTGCTTGAAGGAGAAAAGGATACATCATTTAGCTTGAAGGTGAGTACTGAGTCTGTGATTATTGTTAATACTAACCCTTGGAAAAAGGTGAAGAGACATTTGAAATATTCCAAGAGTGCGGGGAATCAATAGAGATTAAGAGTTTAAGATAGGAAATATGTTGAAAATGAGAGGTCATCAACTTAGGCCCTATCCTGAAGAACCTCATATGGAGGAAGCGTATATGACACCTGAAGATCATAATTTTGTCACGTCATAAGCAAACGAGGAGTTAAGTTAGCAACAATAAACAAAGGCGCTGTTTGGAAGGCAACCTAAAGGAAGTTAATTTCTTTTCCTTTGCATTTTCGCATTTCTTTCTTATATGCATGTCTGTTTTTAAGTTTGTTCGTTTCTTATGCATTTTTTATTCTTCAATAAAAGAGAGAGAGAATCAAATAAACACATAAACATGTTCTCATTTTTCTATTGCTTGTAGGACTATATAGTTATAATTAGAGTGTGAATTGACTAGACAAAATTCATGGCAAATTTAATATGTACTTTTGCTCTTGTGATTGGTCAATATGCAGTATCTTTAGAAGAGTAGTGACTAGTGGCAGACACAAGCTGGTAAGATTTTAAGCCTTTACTAACACCATATCAGCCTTATTATCTTTTATTTATGTATGACCTTCATGACATGTACACCCTAACTTTGCTTTGATTTTTTATTCAAAACTACATTTTTATCACATGCATTAATATGAAAATGATATAGGCATTCTTTATTTCATAAGCTACATAAGCCAAATAGCCTACCCCTTAATATGAATTTTCCCTTTGTTAAGCCCCCTTGAGTTTTATTAGCCTTTCTTTTTATGCTAACCACATTACCTACCTAAGTTTTAAAGTTAGTGGAGCATTTGTTGATTGTGGATAATTGTTGATGCATAAAAGTATAAGTGTGGGGGTGTGCATTTTTGTGGGATGATTATAATTATTGGGATGCCATTTTACGTTTTATCGATGAAATTCCTATGTTGATGTAGCTTCATTCAATTTTTATTAAAAAAAGAGAAAGAAAGAAAAAGAGAAAAGAAAAAAAAGAAAAAGAAAAAGAAAAAGAAAAGAAAAGAAAAGAAAATTTGTTTAAATAAAAGTATTTAGGAGAAAATGTAATTGTTTTGCAAAGTTATTTATGATTAATTTCTCCTCCTAAAGTTTTATGGAATGGGTAGCTTGAATATAATGCATATAAGGTAGATGTTGTTTTAGAAGGTTCACTTCCTGTAGTTTTAATGTATCATTTTCATCAATTTTTATGAGTTATTCTTTTTAATTAATTATGCTTTATGTGGTTTGTGGTGAGAGCTTGAATTTGAGCTATGAAATATAGTTTTGCATTCATCATAGCTAATGGTACCTAGTTTTGAATGAATGTTAGTTTTTGTGCTTGATGTTTCATTGAGTGTTACTTTTGCTTCACTAGCTTTGATTACTTTTTTGCTACATTACCCAAACACATCTCAACTTACCCTTTCCTATATTACAGCCTTAAAAAATCCTTCGATTTATGATTATGCATGTGAATCTTAGTGGTGGAGAAATAAAATGATATATAAAGTTGTGGAATGTCATGATCACGAATGGTGTTTGAGTGTACCCATAAAATTATCTTAAACACATTTTATCAAGTCTACCTCTATATTTCTCAGTTTTCAAAGGTGATAATTGTTGGTTGATCATGAGTAGAATCATTGAATGTTGAGTTCTTGCTATGGTTTTTGAAAGTTATTCATCATTGCTTATGACTATCTATTATTGGAAAATATAGGAAATGAGTAAATGTTTTGGGTATGTGATTTTGATTTTGATGTTTTGATGAGTACGACCAAAAGTTAAGTGTTGGGGAAATTTATACGTGCTTAATTGATTATTTATTCCAAAACACTTAGTGGTTAATGATATGAAATGCTTAAGACATTCACTTTAGTTCATATTTGGTTTTCGGTACAATTCGGAAGCGAAAGAGTTAAAGTGAGCCGAAAGCATAATATTTGAGTCGTCTTCTTGAGAGTTACACTTATTTGTCTTCATGGAGCAAGAAGGAGTAGGATTAAAGCAAGAGAAGGCAAGAAATACATACAATGAAGAACATATGAGGCATTCATACCTCATGACCATGCATCATTTTGTTAGAGTCGAGACTTATCTCTCATGTCACACCCATGCAACATTATCTCACAACCATGAGCTTTAAGGAAGCTAATCACAGCCATGAGCCAACCACATATGGCTGTGAGTTTTCGCCAGTTCACTCGAGGCTTCCTGGTGCCGATTCGGAGGTGATATCGACACCGAAGAACCCAGCTAAAGATTCTTTCATTCTTTTTTGTTCTTTCTCTCTTAGAAATTAATTATGTTATCCTACTTTTATTGTTTGAGTGCTGTGTAAAAATGATTAAATGCTTTATTTAATTGATTTTATGTACGAAACCCTTTGGTAGAATCAAATACAATACGAAATCATTGTGTTTTTTGATTCATTTGTGGCAACTAATGATTTTAATCATTAGGTATAATATAACCTAGGTTAAATGACCCGAGCTTGTATAGTTGTTTCCTTGATTAATTTGTTTTCTTAACTCGTAATGCGATTATCCAGTTAAATTAAGAGGGCCTGTTTTAGTTTGTTTAATAGCTAGGTTTAATTAACGAGCTCATCTTAATTAAATAAGACCTGAAAGAAAATCGGGGTTAACAAAACTTATTGTTAACCTATAATTAATAGTTGCTAGGAGAGTTCTGAGAATAACAATTCAATTAGGCATAAATTGGAGTTTTGTATCAATTAATTAATGTTTATTAGTTTAATTTTATACCTATTTTCCATTTTGCATGATTTGGGGTTTAATTGTTTATATAAGGTAGGCTTAATTGTTTAGTTGTTCAATTTCACTTTAAATTTTAGCAATTGCATTTAGGAATTGTTTTATTAGTCTAATTTTGTTTTTCAATTGCATTTTAATTGTGTTTTTTATTTTCTATTAGTTTAATCTTCTAATTTACTTATTAATTTCATTTTTTAGTTTAATTTTATTTTTAATTGTGTGTAATTTTGTAATTGCATAATATAGTAAGTGTACAAATTAAATGTGTGGAAAATTCTTAATATTTTTTTATCATTATTTCCTCATTTTATTTTGTTTTAGGTATAATGATAAGAAGAATGAAAGCAATGAAATAACAGAGAGAATAGGAGGCATCGAGAAAAAGAGAAAGAGGTGAAGGGCTTTTTGGAGACTTATGCGGAGCTCACTCACCATTAGCATGAGTGACTGTCACACATCCAATGACATGACATTAGATATTGTAGTTTAATTCCGGGACCGTTGAGGAGCAATTTTAGAGGCATAGAGACTAGAACGTAGGACTGATAGATGTATCCTAGTATTTTTGGGATCTTTTCAAAATTGGAGCATGGTCTCGATTCTTTGAGATAGTGGAACCTACATATTAAGAACTCACACTCAAGGTGAGCTTTAGCTGCTATAATTGGAACCGGCCAAGTATAATCCAATTTCAGATGTTAGGAGATAAGACTAGCAAGAGCTAAAAGAATTTCTTTATGATGACTGGGCTCTAGGATGAGTATATGGATTTGCATATATACTTTTTGCACAGGATGGATGCTTGACAATTCTAGCCCATCATTAACATAAAGGTAGATTACGACCCCAACAAATCCAAATCATTTACCCTATGACATCTCATAATCAACTACATTCATAGGATCCTGAGTCATACGTTAACTAGGTAGAGTGAAAACTTTGAAGTTTTCAAGAACTTAGGCGTGTTTTATTTATGGAGCATGAGCAAGAGGATGCTAATACAATTGAGGCACGCGTTGGCCTAGTATTTTTATCATTAGAACAGGGAGCAGAAGGTAGGAAAAATATGTCTGATGCCCTATACGACACAATTAATGAGGATAATGGGAGTCTTCAGTTGATTACCATCGATGTGGTTGCTCGATAATATAGCTACCCTCAATCTGGATATTATAAAGAACAAGTATATGATTATGAGGAGGCAAAGGCTAACAAGAGACATCTATTTACTAATAAGGGAGTTAATGAGTAGGTGGTTGCAACAGTAGATGGGGATCATCCCAACATACTAAATTAGCGACAAGATAAGACTCATTGTCATCATAGACGAGAGAAGTAGCATATAAGGAGGATTATGACTTAAACAATAGTGTAAGATCCTATGTCATTGACACCACATGGACACCAAGATTAGTTGAAGATTTCCCTATTAGAGAAGTAAACAAGGAAGATCCTAGGAGCCTAATGCATCATCTAAGTGAACTAACAGGAATTGATAGAGTAGGTGGCAAGACCTAAGGCCTATGACAAATGGATGTAGATGGTTTGACACTTTGGGATTTCCATACCGCCTCCACCATTTAAAGTGGCTATATCATCTTTGACACCTTAACCATATGTTATTTAGAGACCCAATGATCCTCTAGTAATTGGCATACTAGACTCGTCAATTGACTGATTAAGAGCGAGGGAGTTTAGGATGTTTAATTAGGGTCCTTTTGTTTCTATTTTTTTAATCCATTATTTATGTATTTTTCTTTATTATTTTATTGTTTTATCATCAGAAAAGGCTCAAACTTGTGAAACTTAATTATTGAAATGTCAATTTAATTTTTATTTAATTCTTTTTATTTTCCTTTTAGCTTTTGATCCCCTTTTGTTTCTTTTCTTATGAGGATGACTTCATATAATATTAGATGGAATCTTTATCAAATTCAGAAATTGTAATTATTATTACTCAGGGACGTACCAAAATACTCCTTTTTTTTTAACTTTTGTGTTTACTTTGACATTATGTTTTCTTTTTGTATTTCTATTGTGTACGTTGGGGACAATGTATAATTTCAAGTGAAGGGAAGGGGTTAATGGAAAATTCGAAGAAAATTTTCAAATTTCTTAAATTTATTATAATCTTTACCTTTATTGTTTATTCTTATTAACTCACCGTACATATGTCTTAGCTTAACTCTGACGATTAGATTTCGCTAGCAGCAAACTGTGCCACTAGCTAGGTATCTCCAATGCAATTAGTTTGCTTCTATAGATGCTCCTCTTACTAGCTTCTCTAGTTGTAGCTGGTAGTTGGACAGGGTGCATTCATCATTGCACTAAAAGCCTTAACTTTAATGCATTAAATGTTCTTTGAAAGTTTTGTAAATTAAATAATCTAATCAAATTTCATTTAGGAGATTTTTTCTATATTCAATATTATAGATTTCTAGTAGTTTTAATTTGAAAATTTTCAGATGCATATAAATCTAATTTTTTTAATGATTAGGGATTTACTTTCAATTTTAAAATTATGATAAGGAACAATTAAACATTTTAATCAAACTATATAATTAATAGCTTAATACCATTATTGGGAAATCACAATAGGATCTGGTCCTGCATGCAGTGAAATAAATATGAAACCTTTTTATTTTGATTTCTCAAAATCCAAAATGACTTTAAATTTTATAAAATGATTAATACATAAATCATAATAAAGCTTGAATTTTAATTCGTATGTTATTATGAAGCATGATATTTTTCTTATCATATCCTTTGAACTATTTTAAAAATTGGTTCATCTTAACCATCGTAGACATATAAGTATTTGGCCTGTAATGGTATCCATAGAACAAGTTGAGAGAACTCTACAAAAATTGTAGAGTAGGATAGGCAAGGAGTGCTAGGTCCTTTAGAGCTTAAGCCTATTTATAATAGGTTTTGGACATTTAGTAATATAATTGAAATTAAATTCTAATTTTAATTAAAATTACATTTAATTGTAATTAAATACCAATTATGCCCAAATAAGATCCAATATCTCATATTTATCCTTATTTATTAAATATCTTATATTGAATCATAGAATTTCTCAAACTTTACAATCAAATCCAACTTGATTAAAATACTCCTCTCTTTAACTTGTTACATATGTGTGACCCAATAGGTGCCCAAATATGTTGACAATGAATATAAATTATAACCATAAATCATATTTAGGATTAGATAAATTAAACTCATTTAATTTATATTTAATTATCTCATTGAACAATCTATATCCATAAATCAAGATTAGTGTCTAGTAATGCATCATGACCAGCCAAATATTTAGGAATGTTATAGTGGTTTTAACTAACATTTTCATGCATGATTTTTTTTGTATAATTCAATCATTTCATCATATAATGTTCCAATTATATATAGAGTACGAAGTTAATGTTTATTATATTTGAGTCCAATTATGTTAGTTATCATTCATTAGTAGTTGATTCAATTAATAACATTTGTTAACTATTTGCAAAACATTGCTCCACCTTGATCTTAGATTTTTGGAATATATACTAATCGAGAACAATAGAACATTCTCCCTACTTACTTTAGAGTGATGAATCCTATATTGATCACTCAACTACCTCTATATAGTCTATGTTATATCTAGTGACTACCAACTGAGCTAGGATAACTTTGGAGATAAGTATCAAAACATAGCAATTCCAATATAAGATAACGTTAGAGATATCAAGTCAAAGGAACACTTATACAATCATCATAATGAGAATTTCCATTGATATAAAAGTAATGTTCCAAATGGAATTCTCTTATAAGGTCAATTAAGTGAAACTTTTTCTTTAATAAGCACTTGCATGTTTGTTTAGGTACATCCATACTTTATTTTATAATATTGACTGATTCCTTCATAAGTAAAAATATAAAATGTGATAATCCTTTTACATTCTATTAATGTCTAGTCTTAATAAAACAATTTGGGGATAATACGTATATGCAATATGAATCTCATAATTATAATCCCATCATAAATTCATTAAAAATGTATATTTTTCCCATAAACTTTATCATGTACATCTAAACATGTATAAGATAAAGAATGTCATTAAATATTTATCTCACTAAACGATAACCAACCAATTGGCTATAGTGCATAAACCAACATTGTATTCATATCTAGTAGCGATAAAATTCCCAAACCTCCCTCTTGCTTAGTGAGTAGCACATTAGACTAGCTTCCCTTGGTAAATGTTTTAATGTTGAGGTCCCTAGACCATAGGAAATTTCTCATTAACTTTTCAATGTTCTTTAATAATTTCTTTAGTAATAAGAAATGAGAAGTCGACAAAGTATCCTGGTTAGTAAAGACAAAAAAAAAGTTGTAATCTTCTTGAGTAAAATAAAATCTTACACTTGTAATTGTCAATTCGTGATCTAATAAATCATACAAAACCTGGGAATCATTATAGGACAGTCTTGCTTTTTTTGTCATTTATATTAAAAAATAAGTTCTTATTAGCATATATGATATATCTTTAACCGTTTATTACATTTGAAATGGATACATTTTAATTGACTTAAAAATTTGTAACAAGATTTAGTATTAAATGATATATGAATAGCTTAATCAATGAATGATAAATTCATGTTAAATGAAGTATAAGAAATTTTATTTCTCACTAGCTTAATTACCAATAATATGTAATATATACAATAACAAAATCAATGCCTAGAAATTGAGATTAGGTGTGCGTTTTTTTTTTCCGACTTTTGGTTACAATTGGCAAGCATAGATGGCGTAAAGAGATAAAATCACTTGACATCACCATATTGTATAGTTGCGTCTTAATCTCTATCTACTCCTACCACTGCAAGTCATATATGTTAGCAAAAATATATATGTATGAACCAATCATAACATTTGACCCAGGGTGCAACACTACATAAAAACATGAACTTGCCATAATTGATGATCTAGGATACTAATTATCATACCAAAATTCCAAGGCACTATATGAGTAAATCCTATGCTACTTAAGATGTTAGTTAATCTATGTAATTGAACTTAATAATAATTTATAAAAGGAAAAACTAGTTATGAATTCACGAACAAATGAACATAATGTTTTTCTTACTTGTTTTATTTCGTTGGGAATTCTTTTGCATAAGAGATAAAATATGTTGACCGTGAAACATTTTCATATTCAAGATTGAAATACACCGTCACCTTCCCTAACATATGTAATTAATAGCCCACTTCAATATTTTATTATGTTAGGCATAATGCCATTGGATTTATACTATCACTAAGTATAAACATCATACTACAATACATCAATGCTTAAGATAGGTTCTTCTTAACACCATAATTGGATTCAAATATCGTAATCTTTATTATTTCCATATAAATGTAATAACACGACCAATGCTTATTCTAAAGGGACTATAAAATATTCAACACCTATACATTATCTAAATCATTAATTCATGCATCAATGCTAATAAAATCATAAAATACACTTATTAAGCTAGTTATGTATGCACCAATGCCAATTTCCAAATTCCCCATACTTAAAATTGTGCTTGTCCTTAAGCAAAAGGAAAACAATCAAACAAAAACATAACATACACATATATGAAATAAAGGGACAATGACATTAAATTTCACGAAACAACTTTAACTACAAATATGATCCCTCAAGTTGTTAAAACTCATTAACTTGTGAACCCGTGTCTAAGTACTTCAAATTAAATATACATACTAATTAAGACCTTAATATCAAGTTTATTCACCCCTACCACTTACACATATACATTAATAATTTTATAGTTAATCAAAATTGTAACTATCCTTAAGTAGGTTTTCATTAAAATTTAAGTTATTCGCAAAGATCGGTAGGCATTGTCACACACTATTTTTTTAATATTTATTAACATGAACCTAGCCTTTTTACGTGAAGGATTTTTTTTTTTGATGAATGTCGATCCGATTACTAAACTAGGTCTTATTTTTATTAAACGGCTTGGTTAGAATGTCATTATAGCCTTTTGATGCAAAGGCAAACATTTGTGATGAATGCTCCCTAGTTACTCAGCTATATCACATTCTTAACTAGCTACTAGCTCTATTTATAACCCTAAGGCTAACGAAATAGTTATTTATTTGAGAATTAAACTTTATTTTTAATTTAATTTTTATTTTATTGCCTACTTCACTTCTTTCAACTATTAATTCTCATTAAAAGATACTAATGATGCTACTTATTCGATTGGACTAAAATTATAAATAAGTGTGACAGATTCCTAGGGTTATCCTAATTAACATGTATATTTAACCAAAGTAACGTAGGTCACTAATTTGATAAGCTAATAAATGTATACGACCTAAAATACTATGTTCACATTTAAATCGATTCCGTTAAGTCTTAGTCAATGACACATTCACATGAATCATATCATACAACCCTAAACAAACTAGCATGCAAAATTTACATTTAACTAAAAAACATATAATCATACAGCCCTCCTAACACTTGGATAACACATTGTCCTCAATGTGAGAAGAACAAACAAAAAAAACATATAGTGGGAATACGAATAACGAAACAAGAGAAACATGAGAAAAGTTGAAAATAATGATAAAATAAAAGACAAAGGTTAGAGTATAGAATCTGTTATGGTGATCAAGGTGGCGATGGTGATGGTGGTGGAAGTTGAACACCTTGAACCTCGAAATATCTGTGAATCTGTCATATGTCTCGGCTCTGGTCTCTTTGATCTCTATCCATCTCCTTCAATAGCTTGACGTTTTCTGAAATGGCTTTGTTAGTGTTTGGGACGACCTATATTACCTTCTCCTATCCCGTTTGTTCTTCTTCTTCTGACTCCTCACTGATTGAGTCCTTCTCCTATTGTGGTGGTGTCGAGCTCGAATTGGCTTGTCTCACCCTGATCTTGACATGAGATTTAGTGTTGATATCTTGAAATTCCATATTATGGGACTTCAAGATTTTAGCTCTTATCAAGTGATGAGGGTTAAAAAATTCAGGACGATGGATAGTTAGTCCATTATAATTAACACCATAGTACTCTGTAATAGTTGTGACCAAGTATTGCATACCTAATTTATTGCTTCTCTTTTTTAGAGAAGCAATAGTTGCATTAAAAATATAGGTGGAGGTGCAAACTTGGATGCCATGATCCATGGACCACAAATGAAAAGTTCTTTAGTTAAACATTTGTTAGTTTCATATTTGACAAAGATAGTTTGACACATAAATTTGTGTAATAACAAGTATCCAAAGCTTCTAATAACATTTTTGTTGGCATTTTTAGCTTCAAATGTCTTCAGCCTAGTCAGTTCTGTCCAATATTGGGTGGAATGAAAGTCATTGTACTGATCAACTGTAGCACCCCACTCCCATAAGACCTGAACCTAATATCGTGGGTGATATCCGAATCCATACCCTACGAGGGTGGCGTACTAGTACGCTGAAACAGTTAAACTCAGTACTAATTTTTTTTTAATACAATTAAATGCACAAAAATCAGTAAATAATTCGAGCCCACTTTATTTCATAAATATTTTCAATCAACACATTATAATCAACAGAATTTCAATAGTCATTTGGGCCCTTTCATAAATACAAAACACTTTAGTCCTAATGTCTTTACATTACAACATAAATCATATACACATTTTTCAAAACTTTCAAAATACATGTTTTGATACAAAATTTGCGGAATATATAATTCAATAGAAAATAAAGAAATACAATGCAGACGCAAACTGATCCCGACCTCTATCCATCACTTGTATGTTGTAGGTATACTCCCATTTGCCTAACGGGATATTCTTCTGATCCTGAAACATATTTGCAAATTTTGGGTGAGTTTTATAAACTCAATGAGTGACCATCATTGATGGCTCACCTAGTCACATAACACATAATTCACATCATTACACATTTCACACTTCACACTTCACATTCAATACAATTTAATCACTCATCTTATGCATATGCAATGTGCATGAGAGCCACTTTCCATTTGTTACTTTGTTGTGACCGAGTGACTAAACTGTCTCGTATCAATTGGATATTGGGCTCATTAAATATTGAGCCTGAGGCTCTGAATCACTTTCTGAGCTCTTCTGAGCTCTGAGGCTCTTTTCACACTTTGAGCTTTAAGCTCTGAATCACTTTTCGAGCTCAAGGCTCCTTTTCACACGTTGAGCTTTAAGCTCTGATCAGTGGCTACTCTGGTCATAACTCCATTATGTTTCATGCATTCATGAAATGGAATGCATCAATCACATTCGTATGATCTCATTTAATCACATTCACATATCATTGGACCATAGTCTGGCATTCAACATTAAGTTGAGAATCACATTTTCACTTACATGCAAATGCTCATTCAAAACACATTTATCATAAAATTATGTACACTTAGTTCATCTCATTCAAATACAAGTAGCACTTCAATTTCTCAACCAAGCATCACAATCATCAGACCTCCTGTCCAGAAACTAACACAATCAAATTCATTCATATAGACATTCTGTAAGCAATCAATAAAAAATTCAAAGTAGAACAAATAATGGATGAGACCATCTAGGTCTAATCACAGTACGCTCCAGATTAGCATTTGCTTCTACATTCTGGAAATGCCTGAATGCAGACACTTAACTTGCACAACCCATTTATGCAAGACACACGTTGCACTCACATTAATAATTGCACACTTATAAGCATTTATTTATGCAGGATTGTATAAATGGACTATGTACGATAAATGTTTAATGACAATCCTGGGTATTTTAACAAACTTCATATCATATGCTCATTCTCATTTCATAACTTAATCACTCATCAATTCTTTAAACCACAATCTCAATCCTTTGGTACTTTGATATCAATAACTCATTCACTAGTTTTCCTATATATACATGTATATGACTAGTGAAGAGAAAGAATAAAGTATTTAAGTATGTATATATCATTATCAACTTTCTGCTTCAAACTCAATATTTCCTCTTCATTTCTATTTCATTTCAGCTCATCATATCATAACCAAACCAAAATCTACCATGTTTCACAATCATGAAAATAGAAAATCACACTCACGTATTCTTCAAGTTTTCTGCTTTTTCAACTCCAAAACTAGTTTAACACTATCTCATAACATTTTGGTCATCAAATCCACAGAAAATCAATAAATACGTATACCCCAATTTTCTCACTCACTTTCCAGCAAATATGAATATCACTGTTTCCTAACCATTTTACAGTGAATTCACGATGCATGGTTCAGCTCATACAAAAATACATAATCATAATAAGCATACTTGTTTGAAGTTCCAACATCTGCATCAATCACGTGAATCTTAATCCCTCATGCAACCACGTACATCAACTTGAAAGTTGATAAGGGGTTCGGTTTTTCTTGGGTTAGAAGAAAGAAATATCAAAGTAGAAGTGATAACAAATAAAGAAAAGCAATATTTAACTTTGGTGAATATTTGATAAAGAACTCTGTGCTGGAGGAACTCTAGGGAAAGAAGTATCAAAAAGGATAAAAATAAGGACAACAACTTATCTTTCAAGGTAATAAAAATCTTAAATTTAGCTAGGACACCTGTTCATTTCTTATCCACTTATCCACTTCCCTTAGTTAAGAATTACTTAAGTATAATTTATACTTAAGTTTATGATTTAATAAACCACTGAAATCACAAGTCATAACCCTTTACTCACTTTCAGATTTTTCCCATAAAAACATCATTTCGGGTCAACTTTGCATGTTCTTTTTAACCCCAATACCGAAGTCATTTTGTAATAATTTCTTCTAGAAACATGTTCCCTTATGTCTTATGCCTCCATTGATAACAAAATCATTTAATTTGGCTCAGTGATTTGAAAGATATACTTCAAACATTTTCAGATAGCTCTTGTCCAAAACAATATACTATGCATAACTTCCATCCAGAAACTGAACATCTTCGAAACTGAATCACAATTCTACTTATTCAGATGATTTGTATTACTATGTCTATAGTTTACTCCAAATTAAAAATGATCTCATTTTGAATCCTATAGATCTAGATATAATCAAAAAGCTAAAGTATGTTCAGTAAATTAATCCTATCAATTATCATACTTCAGCATGGTCACATTTCCATCTTAAATTCACCAACCAAATCCATTCAGAAAGCTATGATTTTTAGTGGAGAAGTAACTCAATGTACTAGGAATCTATTGGTCTAAGAATTTAAGTCAATTGGACATCGTATGACAAAGTTATGGCCGAAGGTTTTGCCCTCAACCATATTGAACCTATTTTGGTACAAAAGGTATAACTTGCTCTAGAGATATCAGATCAAGGTCATTATTAGAGGGTTTGAAATAGAACATCAATATATACAACTTTAATTAAGACATTGGAGTGAGATTTTGTCATCTAAAGGGTCAAAATTGGACTAGACGATACATTATGAACAGTGACCAGAAGAAGCTTATGAATAGTATACAGAAGATATCTTGTAATTGGAATAGCTTTCTCTAGAGATATCAGATTAAGTAGTTACTAAGATGGTTCCAAAGGGGAATTCAATATATAAAACCTTAATGAAGATCTTGAAGACAAATTCTATTATCTTCAGGGTCAAAAGTGGGACCAGACGATAGGATCAGATGAACCCAGACGAAGGGTTAGACAAATTGGAAAAATCGTCATAACTTTCTCTAAAGAACTCAGATTGAGGTGATCTTTGGATGGTTCAAAAGAGAACTTATAGGTCTATAACTTTCATGAGACCTTGAAGAAAAATTCTATCATCTATAGGGTCAAATTTACTAGACGATACAAAATAAACAGTGTCCTCACAAGATGATATGTCCTCACAAGATGAAGCCTCCTCATAAGATGATACGTTCTCATAAGATGATACATCGTTACAAGAAAAAGCATCCTAACAAGACGATACGTCATCACCAGACAATACGTCTTCACAAGACGAAGCATCCTCACAAGATGATATGTCATCACCAAATGATACGTCTTCACTAGACGATATGACATCATTAGACAATATGACGTCATCAGATGATACATCCTTACAAATCCAAATTTAACTCTCTAACTATACATTCTTAGTAAACTTCTCTAATGTATTTTCCTTCACTAAATCCAACACTTAAGTTTTTATTGCTAGTCTTTCTACTCCATTCTATTCAACTCATTTACTATAACCACAATTCTCAATCTACCATCTAAAATTATTTAACATCGAATCCACGAATTTTTAACTAATCCTATGACAATTCAATTATATTTGAAATGTCAATGAGTGCATATATAATTATTTTCATGTGCGCAAAAATTGAAATCCACATGCATGTATGCTGACATTTTGCTAAGCATAAAATGTAAATTTTTTTCTAACTCTCACATTGCTATTTTATCCATTATTGAAATCTAAATTCTAACCTTAATATGGGGACAGGATTTTACATAAGATATGAAATTTGATTATATACCCAGGATTGTCATAAACATGCATTGTACTTATTCCATAGACACACCTGTGCTAAACGAATGCTAATAATTATGCAAAGTTATTAATGTGAATATGTAATGTGTGTATTGAAAAATTGTGATGTTTAGGATAAATTTTCGTGTTAAGACGTTTCTAGACCATGGAAGCTAATGCTAATCTGGAGCGTACTGTGAGTAGAACTAGATAGTCTTACTTTATTGTTTGTTTTTTCTATGTTATGAATTGAGTGATTATGAATATTTACCAATATGATTTAATTATTGAATTCTGGACAATGAAGGTCTGATGATTGTGATAAATGAATGATATACTAAAGTGCTAATTATATGTGAATGTGATGAACTAAATGCTTCATGATATGAATACATGATCACAAAGTGTTCTCAGCATAAATGTTGAATACTGGACTAAGGTCTGATGATATATGATAGTGAATAAGTGACCATATGTGATTGATGCATTTCACTACATAAATGCATGAAAGATAAAGGTAGTTATGACTAGATTAGCCAACGTGAAAGAGCTTTAAGCTCAGTTATACGCTTCAGAGCCTCAGGGTCAACGTTTAGTGAGCCTAGTATCCCTAACGGATATGGGACAGTTATCAATGAGCCTGGTACCTATATTAAATACGGGATAATTATAGGCACTCGGTCACAACAAAGAAATAAATGAAAGTGAGTCTCACATGCATTGCATATGAAAATTGATATGTATGTTCAAAATGAACTGCTTGACTGCTCTGAATGTGAATTGTGAATTAAGTGATCAAAATGATTTGTGATGCTATTTGATTATGATTGAAATGATCTGAATTAAGTGATGGCATGATCTATATATGTTTTGTGATTGAGTGAGCCATCGAGGATGGTCACTGACTGAGTTTGCAAAACTCACCCAAAGTTTGCAAATATTTTTAAGGCTCAGAAGAGTTACCTCGTTGGACAAATGGGATTATAGCTACTGCATTCAAGTAAGAGGTAGAGGTCGAGATCAGTTGGCGTTTGCATTTATACTTTCTCATTAATGTATTCCGCAACTTTTGTATAATATGTATCTGAATACGTTTTTGCATGTAATAACTTTCCACATTGGAAAGGTTTGTAAATGAGAATGAATTAGAGTGTAGTGTTAA
>JAOQMP010091791.1:0-16303 GCA_027563575.1 Erythroxylum pedicellare
CATAATTAAAAAAAAGAAGAGAAAGTGAGGGTTATTCAACAAATATTGAAGGTTATGAGTGATAGAAAGAAATCATATGCTGATTTGAAGAGGAAAAATATTGAATATGCGATAGGTGAAAAAATTTTCTTGAAAGTTTTGCTCTATGGAAAGGTGTTAAGACTCAGGAATAAGGGAAAGCTTACTCCAAGATTTGTAGGTCCATATGAAATCCTTGAACGGATTGGACCATTGGCATATAAGTTGGCTCTTCCTATAGAACTAGCCAAGTTGCATGATGTATTCCATGTCTCAATGCTACCGAGATACCGATCAAATGATTAATATGAGTTACTGATATAAGAGATAAAAATCCATCCAAACTTCTAATATGATGAAGAGCTAAAGGAAATCCTAGCTAGATAAATGAGACAGTTAAGGAATAAGCAAATTCCTCTTATAAAGTTGCTCTGGCAACGTCATGGCATTGAAGAGGCAACTTGGGAACCCGAATCAATGATGAGAACTTAGCACTCGTAGCTATTCAATACAAGTATGAATTTTGAGGACAGAATTCTTTTTAAGGTGGAGAGAAATTTAAGGCCCCATCATATATCTTATAAGTATTATAACATGTCTAGGGTGTATTAAGAAGTGAACATAAAGAATTAAGTGCATATAAGTATAGTAAGGGACATAATAGTACTTAATTTAAAAGACATGGGTAAATTGGTAATTTGATCATTTTAATATGAACATACATATTTAGATGTAAAATATGGATGAGAATGACATTAATTGATGAGTATATATGCCAATATGGGAATTAAAGGAAGATGAGGGACCAAATGTGCAATTTTCCTAAATTCAACATATGGACCAATAGGATTAAAGCATGTGTGACCAATAAGATTAAAACCTGTGTGACCAATAGGATTAAAGCATGTGTGTCTAATAGGATTGAAGTATGTGTGTTATGAAATAAGCATTTAAGAAAGGAGAGAGGGATGTGCATTTAGGGTTTGAATGCCAAATTTTCCTCTTCTTATTTACTCACCATTTCATCTTCTTCATCACACCATTTTACATGTAAGGAATCAAGCTAATCCTGGGTGGAAATCAAGGTAAAAGTTAGTGTTTTTTCTCTTTATATTTATATTTTCTTACTTTTATTATGAAGAGCTAGAATTATAATATTGGAATTAGGATTGAGATTAAGATTGAGATATGTATTTGTGGTGTTTCTAGTTGGTGAATTAAGCAAAGCTAAAGGAGAAGAGAAGGAAAAGTAACAGAAGAGCTAGTTTGCTGATTTCAAAGTTTTATACTACACTTAGCCTACTTTTATATTTGTGTATGTTTAAATGGATGCAAAGATTCATTTGGATATGGAATGGTGTCTTGGTGTTACTTTGCATAGAATTGGTTGAATATGACAAGAGAGTAACGTGTAGTGGAATTCTGTCTTATGTTCGTTTGAATAGGTCCTATTGTTTTGACCATAACTTAGACTATAGACCTCTAAATTAAGTTACTTTAATTGGAGATGAAACTTAAGACATAGAAATAAAAATCTCTAGAAGAGAACTTAACCTAATTATGGCTAAATGATATTAGAATTTGAGATTGAAAATGGTGACCTGATGTTAGCCCTGTGTAGGAGCAGCTTGTGATGTTTGCATATCTCACGATTAGAAGTCCAAATGCCCTGATTTTTGAAGCTATAGAAACTAGAGACATAGTAGAAAAACTTTTCTAAAAGTCCTCAAAACCTAATTTGAATATTTGCTATGTGAAAATTATGAAACAATTGGAGGTATGAATTCTGGGTAGAGGATATGATGGGAAGGAAATTGCTCTATTTTGGGTTTGTTTTCATTTCGAATTTTTACCGAATCATATCCAAACCTTTTTGGATGTTTATGAAACTTTGAAAACACTTAGAAATAAATGAAATATTACTTACCATATATAAAGAGGGTGATTAAACAATTTAAAAATGATCATATAGATGATTTATATGCATATTTATTGCTTATAGTATAGTATGATTGTACAAGTGCGATTATGATACCCTTTTAATGGTGGTAAGTAATGACTTGCATGTATAAATGCAAATACAAATTTTATAATTTCAAATGAATATCGTATGATTTGCCAATATATGAATTATGAAATTGGCAAATGGTTAAAGAAAAATATTATAATGTCTGCTTTATTGTAATGGTGGTGGATAGATAGGCATGTCTATAGGGTTATAGTGTAGCTGCTACAATTTGAGACCAATGGTGCCTTCATTTGGAGGCTATAGTGTCTCTACGGTTTGATACTTTTGGGTATCTACTATTCGATACCTTCAGGTATTTATAGTTCTATACTTTCGGGTATCTACAGTCTGATATCTTTGGATATCCACAGTTTCTATTATCTACACCCGCAAGAATGTCTAAACCTATCATAAAAAGTAAATTAAACCGTTATAAATAATAAATACAACATGTCAACATGAATAATTGGTATTGATGAGCATTTGTATTGATTGTTTTGATGATTTATAATGATGAGCAGTTGTAATGATAATTTGTATTAATGAGCATTAAATATCAATGTTTGGCTTATAAATGTGAATTTACAATATATGAATAAAACATTGAAGTATATTTGCATTATGTACCTTGATTATTTATGCCATCACTATTCATACATTTTGCGGTATATTATGAATGTGTGTGCTTAGTAGATGACTGCTGTGAGTGATCATCCAAACTAAGTGTTTTCCTACTAAGCTTTTGATCTTAGCACGAGTTTTAATTTGTGTAGGATCAAGTAATAGGAGTGAGGTACAGGGATCATTTGGAGGGACTAAGGCTAACTATTAATGGTAAATTTACTTTTGGATTGTATCTTTTGGGTTAAAGATGATTGTATATGTAATACTTTGTAACTAAGAATTTAAGTTATATGCAATATTTCTTTTGGATTATCATGTAAATGCACAGATGTAATATTACTCTTAAATGATAAAAGTGATATAAAATTTTGTAATATGTATATGTACAACTGGAAGTAGGCAAATATATGATGAAATTCCTTATAAATGAATATAATTTTATGCCATGACTGTTTGTACAGGAATTTTATTGCCATAAATATAGGTGGTTGTAGGTTTTGTATAGGGGTTGTTACAAGGTGGTTATGGTTATGCTGGTCTAGTATGTGTTATGAGTGTTGGTGTGTGGTCTGGTCTGTATGTGTAGGTGGATATGTTTCTATTAACGTGTGTGTTATGGTCTGGTGCATGTGGTTGGAATGGCCTTGTGCATTAGTGTCACTGTGGCTTGGCTTGTGGAATATGGAATTATGGATGGACTGTGTGACTATGTCTAAGAGGGTGTGTTGCTGATGTTGTAGGCGCGTGGGTATGGGAATTCAGAATTAGGATGGCTTAGTTAGTGGGTTTTATCATACAAGGTTGATTAATTGGAATGAATGGAATGATTGTTTAGTTTTGACTTTTTATTAGATAAAGTTTTTTTAATTGAGAGAATTGAAAAAATTGATTGATGCTTAGAAAATTGATCAATCAAAATTTGCAAATCATATTCTTTTTCTTTTATTTTCTTGCTTTGAAACATTAATAATTAATCATTTTTATTAGTAATTTTGATTATAAGTACTTTAGATAGGAAAATATTTAATAATTAATCATTCTTATTATTAATTAGATAGAAATTAATAATTATATATAAGGTAATTTAAATTTCTACAATTATATTAAACATAAACATCATGTAATTTAATTTTTTATAATTTAATAAACCTAAATTAACTTAATTTTTTCATTATTATATTAAATGACTTTTAGGATTTGTTATGAGTATACTCAATTCATTAGTCCAACAATTAAACAAATCTCAATATTCACGATGTGAAATTGTAAATATTTAAACAAAATTTAATATTCATGTCTTGTAGGTATTAGGAAATATGAAGGTAGATTTAAATTCCAACTTTTGCTTGATTTAATGTTATGAATCTTTTTTGGGAAAAGAATTTTATTGTTACCTTAAAGTCATCTACATTTGTAGCTTTTTGTGATGCTTAGAGATATTTTATTGTGGAGTTGTCTATTTTAGGGACATTCGTCATTTTATGAATGATATCTATTGAAGTATTAAGTTTATTGAATATTGAGAGTTAGACTATTACAATTTAGATTTTGGAATGATTCATTTGAATTTTTAATGTATCTATTGGAATGATTCATTTGAATTTTTAATGTATCTATTCAACATTCAAATTGTTTCCTCTACATTATCAATTTAATTTTGATAAATATCTTTATTTATTTTACAGATAAAGGGATAAAAGTTTAAGTACGTTTGATAATTAATCGCTTCAAGTGTAGGAATATTTAATGACCTAGCTCATGCTCATGCTAGATTGGTTCTTGGAATAACGAATCATACCTTTGTTTTGTATTATAACAAACATTTAAAAGGTGTGGGAATCACCAAATTAAAGAAGCATTTCGTTAGGATTAAAGGTGAAAGTGGAGCTTTGTGTAAAAACTGAGTCGTGATGTGAAATAGAAAATGAAGAATTTGCTTGAAGATTATCAGCATGAGATAGATAGAAGGCAAAGATTGAACTACGAAATTGGTAGTAGAAGTTCTTTTGTTAATGTTCAGGATGTTAGTGGGTATGTTAAAGGTGGTAGTATTCCTACTCAACAAGAAATTTTGGCTTGTTTCGAAATTGTCTTGATAAATTTGAGACGACCTAGGGGTATTTTAGATAACTAATTAATGATTGGAGATTTTGGAAACCCTAGGGATTAATTTAGAATTAATCTAAATAGAGCATTGCATTTCTAGTGTGACTAGAAAAAAGCACGTGTATTAGAATTAAAGTGTTTAATTTGGACATCGAAATAATTGAATTTTAGGATTCCTAATCAAATCACATTTATAATTCGAATTAGCCGAGACTAACACTAGTATCCAATTCGGTTCAAGAATTGAATCGAATCACGAACTTTAGGTGAATAGCCAAGTCACAACCAAAATTAAACCTCCTTTGTGTGATACATGCATTAGATGCATTTTAAGGGTGGTTATGGACAAAGACTCAATTTAATTGAGTTGTCTATAATATGAATATATATATATAAGATATATATACATAAATACGATCCTACTAATGATGAGACCAAAGAATAAATCCCTTAATCCAAATATTAGGAATTACACCTTCCATTAATATGGCAAGAACCAGAGTTCATTTAGAGTTGGATTGTTGGGCAAACCCAAGCCCGCTCTACACGAATATGTTCAAACTATGGAAATTAGATTGATGGATTAATGGGTTAGTCCTAACTGGAAGCGTTGATTTGTTGGGCAAATCCAAGGTTCATATGGATAGAGGTGAAGTTGGGTGGTATATATCGGATGTATACAAATCAAGAGTTGATAACCTAATGAGTATGCTAAATCAACGGTTGATGGCACAAGTCGATAGTTGCATAACTAAATACAATTGGTATAAATGATACCTACGAATTGAGTTAAGGTGGGTTGTTGCGCAAACCCAAGGTCAATCTTAGTGATATTCGATGTTGACACATTAGGAAAACTATAAGCTTTCTCGGATTCGTAGTGAGGGCTATGGATTTGGATAAAAATAATAGGACCCTCAATGCATATGTTTAAAGTCCTTATCGATATGCATTTATGTACATTATAACATTCTCTCTCATTCTTCTAGGTTATTGAATCACCACAATATCTTTATCTAATGTGAACCTATACTCTTTACTAGACTCTAACAAACTCACGGGACCTAACTTCTTAGATTGGCTATAAAATTTGAGAATTGTTCGCAATATGAAAAAATAAGATATGGCCTAGATGAGCCACTTCTCGATCCTCCTGCTACCAATGCATCTGATGAGGATCAGAAAGCTTATAAGAAGCTACTGGATGATAGTGAGTTGGCTAGCTGTATTATGCTGGCCTCTATGTCACCATAGCTATAAAAGTAGTATGAGGTTATGGATGCTCATACCATAGTCTACCATTTAAGAGAACTATTTGATGAGCAAGTTTGATCTGAAAAGTTCGAGACCTCAAGGTGCTTTTCTGCTCTAAAATGGTAGAGGGATCATCTTCAGTGCAGTATACACTAAAGATGTATGGATACATTGAGAGGTCAACCAATTTAGGTTTCGTAATGGATCATGAATTAAGTATAAACTTGATTCTGACTGGTTTGGCCAATAGTTATTCACAGTTTGTGCTTAACTATTGGATGAACTAAATATCCACCTCGATACCTAAGTTGATTAATTTGCTTAAAACAATCAAGCAAACTATCAAGAAAGACAGTAAGGTTGTGATGTTGGTGGACTCCACTTCTAGTTCTCGAAAGAAGAACCAAAAGAAGAAGAAGAAGTCTAAGAAGCCAATTGGAGGTGTAGCCAAGAAGAAGGCAAAGGAGACTACATCAAAGGGGATTTGCTTCCATTACAATAAGAAAGGACATCGGAAGAGGAGCTGCAAAGCCTATTTGGAGTCGTTAAAGCAGAAGAAAGCATTAGATGCTCCACCGTCTACTTCAGGTATATTATTTGTCATTGAGGTTAATACTATTTCTGATAATAACATTTAGGTATTAGATACCAGATGTGGCTCACATATATTTGTCGATATGTAGGGTCTCAAGGATAGTAGACTACTTAAGAAGGGAGAGATGGACCTACAAGTGGTAAATGGAGCAAGAGTTAATGCATTAGCTGTAGGAACATATATTTTGTATCTTCCTAGTGGGATAGAGTAAGTTTTGGATAATTGCTATTATGTACCTATTGTGACAAAGAAAATTGTATCTATTTCATGTCTTAATAAAGAAGAATTTCATTTAACTTTTTCAAGAAATGGTTGTTTAATTAAGTTGAATGAAATGTTGTATGGTACTGCTACATTGTGAAATGGTATTTACATATTAGATATGTGCAATTCGATTTTAAATATCAATAACAATAAAAGACAAAAATAAGATAACTTAAGATCATATTATTTATAGCATTATCGACTTGGCCATATAAGTGAAAGACGTATGTTTAAACTACATAAAAGTGGTAGCCTAGGGTCATTTGATTATGAATCATATGACAAATGTGAATCTTGCTTGTTAGGTAAGATGACTAAATTACCTTTTAAAGGAAAGGGTGAACGAGTGAATGGATTATTAGATCTAATACATTATGATGTATGTGGTCTAATGTCCATTCATGCCAAAGGTGGTTTTATTTATTTCATTACCTTTATTGATGATTATTCATGATATGGGTATGTGTGTCTAATAAGGTACAAGTCTAAAGCATTTGAAATGTTTAAACAATTTAGACATGAAGTAGAGAAACAACTTAGTAAAAGTGTCAAGACACTTTGATCACTTAAATGAGGAGTTTCTAAGTCGGGGATAACAGGATTGTATCCCAATAGACTCTGCCTTACACACCACAACATAATGGTATGGCTGAAAGGAGAAATTGAACCTTATTGGACATGGTAAGGTTGATGATGGGTTTAGGAAATCTACCGAAATCCTTTTAGGGTTATGCACTCGAGATTACTATTTATTTAATAAATAGAGTACCTTTAAAAGCAGTTAAAGTTACTCCATATGAGATATAGACTAACAAAAGGCCCTATCTTTCTCATATGAAAGTTTGGGGTTGTCTAGCTTATGTAAGTCGATTCAATTAGACAAGCTTGAAACGAAATCTGATAAATTTCTGTTTATAGGATATCCTATAGAAACAATTAGATATCAGTTCAATAATGCTTTAGAACAAAAAGTGTTTCTCTCAAAGCATGCTATCTTTTTAGAGAAAGAGTTTCTTCTAAAGAAGACAGTGGGAGAAAAGTTGAACTTGATGAAGTTCATGATACTCAAACAGACGCAAATCAACTGCCTGAACTCGATATTGTTGTTCATAAAGATGAGACAATAGTTGAACCTTTTGAAACATATAATGTTCATAGGTAAAGCAGGATATGTAATGTTCCAGAGAGCTATACATTTCTCATAAGTGAACATAATGATGTATTGCTCATTGCAGACGATGAGCTTACAACCTATAAAGAGGCTCTAAAAATTTCAGAATATGAAAATTGACTTCAAGCCATATAGTACAAAATGGATTCCATGTCTGAAAACTAAGTATGGATTTTAGTTGACCTACCTGGATGGCTAAAACCCATAGGGTGCAAGTGCATTTTCAAGAAGAAAATCGATATGGAAGGTAATGTGATTACCTATAAAGCGAGTTTAGTCGCTAAAGGTTATCGTCAAGGACAAGGAATTGACTATGACAAGGCATTTAGCCCCGTATCTATGCTTAAATCCATTAGAATACTTCTAGCCATTGTTGCTTATTATGATTATAAGATATGGCAAATCGATATGAAGAAGGCTTTCCTAAATGGAAAACTTAACAAGGATGTGTATATGATACAACCTGAGGGCTTCACATCTATAGATGGCAAAAAGGTATACAAGCTTCAAATTCCATTTATGGATTGAAGCAAGCATTTAGGAGTTGGAACATTTGATTTGCTAAGACAATCAAAGAATTTGATTTCTCACAAAATCCAGATAAGCCTTTTAAGTACAAGAAGGTTAGTAGGAATGCTATTATATTTTTTGTGTTATATGTGAATGACATATTACTAATGGGAAATGATGTCTTAAGTTTACAATCAGTCAAAATTTGGTTTTCCCGAAATTTCTTCATAAAAGACCTTTAAGAAGTAACTTATATATTAGGAATAAAAATCTATAGAGATAGATCAAGAAAGTTGCTAGGTCTTTCATAATTTACATACATAGATAAAGTGCTAAAGAGGTTTAGCATGGAGCAATCCAAGCGAGGTTTTCTTCCCATAACACATGGGATAAAAATCTTGAAATCTATAGTTCCAAAGACACAAGATGAGAGGACTCATATGAGTTTGATTCCGTATACTTCGGAAATAGAATCAATTATATATGCTATGTTATGTACTAGACCTGATATGTCATATGCTCTAAGTGTTACGAGCAGATATCAATGGGATCCTAGTGAGTGTCACTAGGTGGTTATCAAGAATATTCTAAAGTATTTAAGAAGGATTAAGGATGTATTATTGGTATATGGAGATGGAAAGCTAATAGTGAGCAGACGTATGAATGCTAGTTTTCAATCTGACCAAGATGACTCCAAATCCCAGTTAGGTTACATCTTCATACTGAATGGAGGAGCAATCAATTGGAAGAGTTCCAAACAAGAGACCACTATAGATTTGATGACTGGGTCATAGTACATTACATCTGCGGAAGTCGTAAAAGAAGCTGTTTGGATCAAGAAGTTCGTTATGGAACTTAGAGTGGTTCTGAGCATTGTAAACTCGATACTATTGTATTGTGATAGCAATGGAGCTATTTCTCAAGCCAAGGAACCAAGGTCTCATTAGAGGTCTAAGCATGTACTCAGGAGATATCACCTGATCAGGGAGATCATTAATAGAGGTGATATGAAGATAGATAGAGTACCCACATATCATAACATTTTTGATCCTTTGACTAAGCCACTTCCTCAAATGAAATTTGATTCCAATGTACTCGCCTATGGTATTAGATACAAAGGCAATTGGCTTTAGTGCAAGTGAGAGATTGTTAGAGTAGTGTTCTAAAGGCAATCACCTTTAACATTTTGTACAAACTTTATTTTAATTAATAAAGTGAAAGGCAACTTTCCATTAATTTGATGTTCGTTTATTTATGAATTGATGTCGATCTTAAATTGAATTAATGAAGTCCATGATACAAAACATAGCATAAAGGAAATCATGATAATGAAAATTCTATCATGTGCAATTATGTTAGTATCTAAATTATCCTTAGTCATAGGATTAATAAGATAGGACATTATTAATCCAAATAGACTAGTACATGTTATACTTCTTGATTTGACCAAGTAGTAGATCTCACAAACTGTAAGCGTGAGATGTTTAGAGTTAACATGTGGATGCTTACTAAAAGTAGTAAGTACATCGAATGAATTGCTATAAGATTATCATATGGATGATAAATGAAATGTCAATGATTAATCTCATCATAACAATGGTGTAAATATCTTTAGACTGGATACTATGCTTTGACATCATTACTTGTTGCCTCAAGATGAGATTGCTCATAGGGTGGTAATTGGGTACAATTATTAGTATTCGAAGGTAATTGGGTAATCAATAAAGGATTCACCACTCCTGATAGAAGGAGATGATACCCATGACCTCTTATCAGGGTCATCATTTAGGAGTCTCTGGCTAGAGCAAATATATGTCATGAAGAGAGTATTCGATGACACATAGAGTAATGAGATCCCTAGGATAAGAACTAACACCATTTGGACTAGATGTGACATAGTCAGTCTAGTAAGAGTTGATACATAACCCATACTTTGAACTAAGTGGGGCATAGAATGGTGAAGGGACAAATTGAACGGTAATTATCTATGGAAAGGTTCATAGGTCAGATAATTAACTATCAAAGAGTTTGTATGTTAATGCACTTACATTTCGATAAATTGGCATTATGAAACCCTTCATGATTTTCTTGAATTAAGAATTAATTCAAGTCCCCAAAATAACCGAGAACCTAAGGGTCACACACATAAAAGATTAGATGAAAAATAAAGTATATATGGATATTTTAAGTAGGTCATAATTGTGACCAAAAGGATTTAAGTAAGCCACAATCGTGGCTTACAAGCCATGATTGTGATCGAAGGAACAACAGATGATACATAAGTGAGTTTTTTTACTTATGTACATTAGTTCTTTTAGTCAAAAAGACACTCTATTGAGAGGATAGTGGGTCCAGAAGAGTTCTAGGGTTATAGAGAAGTGATCTTGAGCTTTATTCATAAAATTTATGCAATTGTTGTATGAATTTAATTACATGCAACCACCCATTCTTGATCTAACTCTCCACTAGAGCATCTACTTGAACTCATCTAGTTGGTGCTCTAATCGCCCTTACACATTGTTTCTTATTCACGTTTGCATGTTCTTGAGTGATCAAGGAAGGGTTTGGTGTTTGTAACAACCCATACAAGGAGAAGAATCAAGAAAAAAGGAGAATCAAAAGGTACATTTACTAAATTTCATGTTCATATAATTTGTTTATGCATGCATTTAAGATTCTGGCCTTTTGGGATGTCATAGGGGTCAGAATTTAGATTTTGACACTTCCGTTGCTTAGTCTTGCTTGTGATATATGAATTCATGTCCCCCCCAACACTATTAAGCATAAAGAGAAAATTTAAAATTTTATTTTAAAAGCTTTTATTATTCTTTCATGCGTGTGTTATCATTGCATTGTAGGATAATTCTAGAACTTGCTTTTATTATGCATGTTGAGACCATATTTTTGAAAAATAGAAGCATTAATATGATAAAGACAATTAGATTAACCAACTTGTTTCAACCTATTTTTCTTTAAAAATTATCATACCCTAAAATTTACCTTTAGAATAACCTAGTTGAGCATTAGTCTTTTCAATGATTTTAGCCACGTATTAACCTTATTCCTATTTTTCTTTGAATATTTTTTACTATTTTGAACCTTGACAGTTATTTAAATTATTTACTTATTAAGGCTTGAAATTTGCGAAAGGTCCAATATTTGTTAAATTGTGGTACTGATTGGAATGTTGAAATAAAAAGCAAAACAAAAAAAGAAAAAAAAAGGAATAAATTTATGGTACTAATAGAGTTGCATTGAAAGGACCTATGTGTTTTGTAACCAAGTCTTGTAATGTTTCTTTGAGTAAATTTCCTTCACTTAAACCCATCTTATTATCCCATTCATTCTATAACTAAACCCCATTACAACCATTAGAAAGACCTTTTGATTTTTATTTCTAGTTTATACATAAGTAGTGGAGATGTGATTTTATTGTAAGCCTCTAGTAAGATTTCTAATATGCATTAATTGAGAGTTCTGATACTTTTCACCCTAAGCACTTGAGCGTATTGAGTGAAATCTTGGTAAGGGTGTAAAAATTTATGCTTCTGATTTCAATGTGATTATTAATATGATTACTATTAATATTGCTTAGGAAGTTAATTTTAGGACAACTTGACTCTGATTGTATGTTAATTTGATTCAATATAACATGATGTATAGTGTGAATGGATAGGTTGAAATGGATGACGAAATGATGTTATGAAATTTATAATTTTGATTATGGTTTGATTGAGGATAAGCAGAAACTTAAGTGTGGGAATATTTGATAGATGTATAATTAATCATAAATTTACCCCATATTTAATGTATTCTTTCTTCATATTTATACTTTTGGTACATATTTGGCAATTAATTCATTTCAAGTGTTTTTATAGAGTATGATTGCCTTAACTGACTTAAAGGGGAAGAATTCATACTAAAACATGGTGTAAAACAGAAAATCAACAATATGGAAGGAGTGCATGGTCGTGCACTTTTGCAAGTTTAGGCATTTTAAGACATACACGATTTAATACTCGACTGTGTAGCAGACTGTGTAAGTCCCAGAAACCTTAATTTTTAATATAAAAAGATGCTTTCGACTGCTAATGAAAAGAGGAAACTTTAGGAGGTGATTTCTAGATGTAGTGGAGAACCAAAAGGGACAATTTTGGTTCAGGGAAATGGAAAACACGAAGAAATCATCAAAAGATCCATCGGAATAGAAGATCAAGCCCCTACATCATAAGATGATTCTATATATGACAATAAGGGAGATTTAGAATTATGAGCTCCTTGTTTTTTATTTATAATTTTGTTTATGTATGTTTGACTTTGTATTTGATTATGTGTAACTAATCGTCCAGTTAGTATTTAGGTTAGATGAACTTTATGTTGATACTTTAATATGATTTGATTCCTTTATTAATGTAATTGTGATTATTATGATCTGATTACATGTTTTATTGATAATTTGATTTCATACGTAGAGATTGAGAAATCCTAATGTTAATAGATCTATTGTAATTAGAAGTAGTTAATTAAAATCCTAGAGATAGGATGACATAAATCCCCCAGATTAGGGTTAAACCTACTGGAGGGACTCATAAATTGATAATGTAATCCTATAAGATTTAACATGGGTAATTCAGTTAGAGACCTTAGGATTAGTTATTAGTAAACTCAAGGTCAGCTACTAGCATACCACAGGAGTTTCCACGGTCTAATTAATGAACACAATTGTATAATAAAAGATCAATTTGTTAAGGTTTTAGGGAGATTTGTGCCTAATTACTAATTTTTGATAATGATAGTTCTATTAATGAATTCCATTATCTCTGTGTTCATTATTGTTCCTTATTTATTTAATTGTTTTAGTTTCTATTTTATTTTTATTAAAATCTAAAATCAATCCATAGGCTAGATAATAAGGAAGGGTAATTACTAGTATTCATCGTCTTTATGGGATCAACTCGTACTTGCTAGTATTAGCTATAGCTACATTGTGCACTTACAATTTATTACAATATTGACTTACTCACGAATTATGTCAATCTCGATTCTTGAGGTTACGGAAGCACCCTCAGTTGGTAATTTCTTCACATAGAGTAATAACCAATAGTGAAATGATCTTATCATGAAAAAAACTTGATAGATCTCTTGCAGAAGTTGATTGGTTTCAACAATTCTCTAATAGCTTCCCCATTTTCCATAACTTTTTTTTGTTAAAACATTGACCTATCATCACTTCAATTGATTATGAGAGAACCAGGAATTGTTTTATTTAAGAATTTTCGTTTTGATGTTCTTGGCTTTGAAGAAGCTTTATGGAAAGGTATTAAAGCTAAAGTGAATGGTTCCAAGTAGTACAAATATTATCAGAAAATGCATTTGATTAAGAAAAATATAAAATTGTTATATAAAGAGAATGTAGAAAATTTACATGATCTTGGTAAAACGATTAAAAGTGCTTTAAATTTTCTTAGAATGAGTTATATAAAAAGCCTCACTACAAAATACTCATTGACAAGGAGAAGCAAGCTTTGTATAACTTCTATAAAGCTCTCTCATTTGATTAGTCCTTGAAAAGGTAGAGGTGCATAATTTCTTAGTTAAAGGGCAGTGATAAAGGATCGTTGTTCTTTCATATGTCAGTTATCTCCAGGAATGTTGAAAACATAATCATCAATTTAATATATAATAATCACATCATTTCCAATCAAGACTTGTTGAAATCAAAGGTCTTTAATTACTTTTCTAGTATTATGAATGCCCCCATCAATGCTCAATCTTCAAAGGAAGTGTTGAAAAGTATCATGTGTAGCTCTATTAATTCTTAAGACCTGAAATACTTTCAAAACCTATGACTAGAGTAAAAATTGAGCAAATTATCAAAGGTTTGAATCCCCATGAAGCTCTAGCACCAAATGGGTTTAATATGATATTCTTTACTAAAGTGACGCATTGTATAGCGTTGGATTTTCAAAGGTTGTACGAAACCCTTTAAAGAACCAAAGAAAATTCAATAGAAATATGAAATAATGTTTTTAAAAATGAGAAAAAGGTTCCCGCAAAGTGACTACAAAAGATAATATAAACTTTAAAAGATGAAAACCTATTAAAATAATTAAACTACTAAAGCACCACTAGAACTTCGTGTTAGTCTCCTCCATTTGGAAAGAACTTGTCCTCGAATGGAAAAAGTCCTCTGGGTATAATGGATCATCAGAATTATGGAATTTTTACAAATCTGCTATGTTGAAAGTGTTGGAGATCCCCACAGTATCTAGAAGGTCTATGATATAAGTGTTGTCATTAATCTTCTTTAATATCTTGTATGGTCCATACTTCTTGGCTGTAGTTTACTATAGGTTCCTACAGGAAACCTCTCCTTGTGTAGGAATACTATGACTTGATCTTCTACATCAAATGTCTCTAATTGCCTATGTTTATCAGCTATTTGTTTGTACCGTTGGTTTGCTGCTTCCAATTTTTGTTTGACCTTTTGATGTATTGCTACCACTTGTTCAACCATATGCTTAGCGGAAATATTGTTTCCCTCATCTTTAGGTAACTTGAGCAAATCTAACGTGTGTTGAGGGGCTTTGGTATAGGCAATAGAGAATGGTGATTTACCTATCAAACTATGGATGGCATTATTATATACGAACTCTGCTTGAGGTAGTGCCAAGTCCCATTGTTTTGGCTTATCCCCACAAATACTGCGAATTAAGTTTCCTAGTGTCTGATTGACAGCCCCTATTTGCCCATTAGTTTGTGAATGGGCTATACTATTGAAATTTAAAGAAGCATCAAATAACTTCTATAAGGTATGCCAAAAGTAACTAAGAAACTTACTATCATGATCTGAAGTAATGGTCTTAGGTACTCCATATAAGCGAATCACTTCTCTAAAAAACAATCAGGCAATACCGACTGCATTAGAGGTCTTCCTACAAGAGATAAATTGAGCCATCTTAGAAAATCTGTCAACCACACCCTCTTTGAGTACGAGGTAGTCCCAACACCAAATCTATAGACAAGTCTTCCCATATTCTTTGATGGCAAATACAATCTAGTATTCTTGGAGTGTCCTTTTGTTGTTTGGTATATATAACATCTTTCTACGAATCTGGACACATCCCTTTCTAACTGAGGCCAATAAAAGTGGTCCTTCACTATTACCAATGTCTTATCACATCTTAAGTGACCTGCTAGTCCCCCTATATACAAGTCTCGAATTACCTTCTCTCTTAAAGATGTTTTAGGCAAACACAATTGATGTCGTACATCAAGTAGCCATCGTTGATATAAAATCCGTAAATAGGCACACCATGAGAAACCTTGTCCCAAACCTTTGTGAAGTCGTCATCTTACTTATAATTATCTCGTGGTTGCTCAAATCCTATAATTTCATTATTGAGAGTTAGTAATAAGGATGCCCTCTTACTCAAAGCATCCGCGACTTTGTTTTGTACTCCTGACTTATGTCTTAATTTGAATAGAAATTTTTGTAAAATTGACACAACCTTGCATGCACATCATTACTAATCCGCTTTTGGCTATTCAAATACTTTAAGGCCTTGTAATCTGAATATAACATAAACTCCTTAGCAACTAAGTAGTGCTACAAATTTTTTAGCGCTCTGTAATAACCCATGTTAGGGGTTAGAAAATTTAGGAATTTACAGTAAATCATATGCTTTGCATAATTGAGTATTCACTAATATATGCATATGAATTTTGACTTATACAAATAATTATACATGCA
>JAOQMP010091870.1:0-16294 GCA_027563575.1 Erythroxylum pedicellare
CAGCTAATATTAATTAGCTAATTTTACCAAATATTTTTAATAAATAGCTGATTTTATTTATCGGTCAAATCAGTTAATATAATCTATTATTAACTAATTATTAATAGAATAAGCTAATACCTAATGCAATACATTTGATTGCCAAAGAAAGTCATTGCATAAGTTATTACAAACTGACATGGTGGAAATTAGATGTAATGAACGGTATGGCATGATGTCAAAAAGTTTGTACTATTTCCTTTCTTCTCTACTCTTGATCCAAAGTTTTGAGTTTTAAACTATACTTAATGGTACCGACCCAAATGCGTTAACTTTAGGTAGTGACCGAATATTCAATATCGTTTTTCAGCTTCGAGTAACAGCCAATATTAACCAATATGCAAAATATTGGTTGATTATCAATTTAATTCGATAATTTCAATAAAATTGGATGATGAATTTTTAAAAATTGAATTCTACTATTAAAAATTATAAATGTTAAGGATTAAAATGCCCATAAAAGCTAAGAGTCTAATTTAAATTTTAAAGTAAATATAAGAAAAATATAACTTCAACCTTATCTTCAAATAATGGTCATACTAAGAAGGTTTACTAATTCATCACACATTCATAAAGTCACAAGTTAAATTGTCAAATTTAATCGCCATTCCTTTGTTAAGCCTTTAAGAAACGTAAATTATAATGACCAATTTCATCAATTGAACCCGTAGTCTCTCGTGGCAACGAGTGCTCTCTAATACATAACGAATACAAACTTCGGCTGGTTGTAGTGAAGTGTAATACTACTCTCCAATCCGTGCCATGGCTCCAAAGAACGGAGAAAATAAAGAAGATCAATGACAAATTTCGGATCTTTCTTTGACTGAGAACTTTGAGGATTGGTCACAAGGTCACCTCGAGCATATAATAGCTACTAACCAACAATCCCTAGCTTGTCCTTCGTTGATTTGGAATTGGTCCCTCTGTTGGACAATTTTATCTTTTTCCATAAAATTGGACAATTGTTAATTACATTTTTTAGTTTTTCTATAAATTATCGGTTAAGTTACGTAATTTGATCTAAATAAAGATAAAAAAGTGTTTCAATAAATGATCTAAATCAATGGTCAATAAAAAAGAATCTCAATTAGTGTGGACCGGACTCATATCAGTCTTATGATAGAGAAGCCCGATACGGAAGCTATATATAAAGATTAAGGTCTTCTACAGTTATTCATATCAATCGTAAGTATAAAGATTCTCTAACCCGTTAAGAGAGTTTATGTATTGAAAAAACTGTAGAAAACCCTAAACCTCGTATCGGGAAACATTTTCCATAAAAGTCCTGGGAGATTCATGTTCATTTAGAGCCTGAAAACGACATCGGAATCAGAAATGGAACCAAAATCAGGTATTCTGCATTATCTTCGTTTTTAATCCTTTCATGTATGATTATGGGTACATAATAAGGTCTGTACTATGTATTACACGTGGTATCAGAGTGGTTACGTGATCGGATAATCGGAAACGAAGATTTTTCAGTTTTTCATCTCATATGGTTTTCCTCAAGTTTTGATTCGTTTTTTAGTTTTTTACGTATATAATTACGTAAAAGTGGTATACATAAGGCTAGCTATAAAAAAAAGGGTCGAAAATGTGCCAAAAAGAGCAAAAAATGACATTCCAAGATGTCAAAAATCACCTCTGACGTTAGTGGGAGAGGAAACATCAGGCACGTGCACGTGCCTGACGTTGCTACGACAGTTGCGGGTAGCGATGTAAGATTGGTGCGTGTGGTGCACATGTCAACCACGTGCCAACACGTAGCTCCAACGGGCGATGGATGTGTTTTGTGTGTGCACCGCACCCAGGCCCCGCGACCTGCACTCCCACTAGCGTGGGACGGGGGGCACATGTCGTGCACGTGCCACATCTGTCAAATGGACGACATGTGGCGATGCGTACAATAGGCGTGCATCTGCTCATGGGAAGTGCGTAACACGCATGCTCCAGGCTCTTCTGAAGCGCGTTGGTGCGGGCGCATGCAGCGCACTCGCGGCTCCACACCACCCACACTAACATATTGCACCATATAAGCTGCTGACGTCAGCCGTACGGATTTTACTACATTTTTTCCAAAAAGACATACAAAATTTTCAAATTTTTCGTAAGGGTACCTCAGGATGTTTTGGTTCAGTTTTCGAGTCCGAGAAATTCATAAAGTAAGTTTTCCATTTTTTTAGATTTTTTATATTTGTAATAAATTAAAGTTTAACTCTAGAAAAAGGAATTAAGTTATTCTGAATCCGATTTTGAGTGAATTTTCATGCTTCGGATATCACCTGAGGGGGATACTTCAAGTTTTTGTGTCTTGGGTCTCATGTTCGGTGTTTGGGATTGCATAATGGTCGATCAGAAAAGGAATTAAGACATTCTGAAGCTATTTTTGAGTGAATTTTCATGAGTTATAAGTGTAATTTTAAAAAGTAGGCCATGGTGTATGTAAGGGTGTTGTTTTAAAATTTTCCATTAGTTTATTGGATAGAGATATAACAATAGGTGATTTTCAAATTGCAAAAAGGTAGCTATAAGTTTTAAAATATAGAAAAAGAAAGTATTGAACCCCACAATATACAAGCATTCAATAAGGGAGATACATGAGGTTTTCGTATCTCGGGTGGTCGGTTCAGTGTCCGCTGATGCACGATAGTCACTCTACTGAGATTTTTCTCTTACAAAAGTCTCAAATGAAGTTTTCAGAGAATGTCTTCATCACAAGTGTGTGACAATAAGACTGTGCATTCGATTTTTTGCATTTATTGATGTTACATTGTCACATACTATATGACCATAAAGAATGTGAGGATAACATAAAGATGTATCCCTTATGTTTGTGAACTTTTTGAGTACTGGTGAGGATGTAGTTACCACAGTGGCCTTTCGAGTCAATATTTTGAATTGCTCTGCTTACACGTTAGGGAATGTCTCTGGTCTCATGTTCCGTTATTCTGCTCACAGGTGTTGGCCTTACATGAGATTTTGAGATGTGCATAAAGGCATTGAATAGAGGAAAGTCGTTGCTTCAATGATCTATTTGTTCACAGGTGGTAGTGTCATAAGAGTTGATAATTTGTACTTTGATTACTTTTATGTGAAGGTCTAGTTGCATATATTATGTATTCAGCCTATAGGTGTTTCATAATATGTGTGAATAGATTTTCAGTAAAGATACTATTTAATGGCTTTATTGCTGTTGCCTTACATTTATGTTGATTTAAAGATTATCATCTTGAAGTCATCTTTTCAGTCAACAAAATCAGTGTCACCATTGACTGACCGATTTCAATACAAAGAAGTGGACAGAGGATGTATTGAATACTATGGAGATAGCTGTGGTTGATATGACCATACAGATGGATAGGTCATCTCCACCTACATCCATGAGCTCGAGAGTTCATAAAGCAGCCTATGAAACTTAGGATTAGTCTAACATATTATATCTGATGACCATTGAGAGATCCATTCCTAACCATCTGCTAAGTGGACTTCCAGACATATACATAGCGAAGGAATTTCTTGATAATGTCTCCCAGAGGTACACAGTCTCACCTAATGTCGAGACAAGTACTTTGATGAACGAATTATTCTCCACGAGGTATATATGAGAGAAAGGGGAGTAATGGAGTACATATCGAGAATAATTCATCTTCACAATAGATTGAAGATGTTGGGATTTAAATACTTTGATAGCCCATTTCGTTGCTAAGGAGGAGAAACTCAAGTTTGCTACTCCTACAGCCCTCGAAGCAACTTAAGGGAAGATAAAGATAAAGCCTGCTAAGTTCGAAGGTAGAAAGTTCAAATCTTCTCCACATGCTAATGTTGGTCAAACCAGTGCTAGTAAAGGTCCTAGGGACATAAAGAAACTAGTAGTATGAGCTTTAAAAGGAAATACTGAGACTATTAGGTTATTCTTTGGCTTGTCAATTTATGAATCTAATTTGTGATAGTCACATTAAGTACACATGGTGGCTATTTAGTGGAACATCTAATCAAAGTGCTTTCCCAATGCAGTAGTTCATATCAAGGATAAAGCCAAAAAAAGGAAAGGAGAAACTGATGGTTCACAATAATTAAAAAGTGGAAGTAATATCTATAGGTCCTAATGGTTCACTCAGAGAGAAAGGTTGACTTTAATGTTACCTTTTCTTTTGTATCCTTGTAGGATACATTTTGAGTGATTAAGGCAATTATAGCTCATGATGATATAAAGTTACAATAGATGGCTGTCAAAATTGCTTTTTTGAGTAAAGACCTCTATGAATTAGTCTATATGGTACAACCTGAAGGATTCCAGGATCTAGATTGAATTGACATGGTTTGCACGTTATGCAGATCAATATATGGTTTATATCAAACCTCCTAAAAGTGATACCTTACATTTGATAAGGTTTGACCTCTTTCAACTTCATGGAAAATAAAATAAAAAAGATGATGTACTATGAGGTCAAGGGGAGCAAAGTTATCTTCCTATTAATGCATGTGGATGATATATTGCTCATGTCAAATTACTTGACCATGTTGTCTGAGGTTAAGCAACTTTTAGTTGAGAACTTTGACATGAAAGACCTTGGTGTAGCATCGTTTATCCTAAGTATTCAGATTCACCAGGACAGATCTCAACACTCATCAGACCTCTCATAAAATGCATACATTGAGTATGTGTTACAAAGGTTTAATACAATTAATAGTAAACCTATCGTAGCACCTATTTCTCATTGTAAGAGATAATCTTTGGTACAGTATCCAAATAATAAAGTAAAGAGAGAGGTTATAAGGAATGTTTCGTATTCTAGTACGGTTGACAACCTGATGTACGCTTAGCTACATGCCAGACATGACATTGCATTCAGCATTTGACTGTTTAGTCAAAATCTGATTAATCCAGGTGTAGATCATTGAAATGCAATCAAGCGAGTGTTGACATATTAAAGGAACTAAGTATTATATGTTGACATATAGCAAAGTCAATAGACTAAACCTCTTAGGGATTTTAGATTCAGATTTTAGTTATGTAATCGGATGATCGAAAGTCCTCTTAAGGTTACAATTTTAAGTTTGCAAATGATACAATGTCGTGGAAGTGTGTTAAGGAGACACAGGTAACTTCCTCAACTATGTATGCAGAGTGCATGCTATGAGGTTGCTTCACAGACGGTTTAGCTCAGAAACTTAATTTTTGAGTTGTTTGTGGTTGATTCAATGGCTATACCCATTTGGTTGTACTGTGGTAATCTTCTTGCAGTGTTATTTAATAACAACAAAGAATATCACAGGGTCTTAGCATTTAAAGGTCAATTATTTGGACTAAAGGTGTTGATATAAAAGGTGACATTAAGGTTTGGAGCATTTAAAGACTGAGAAACTATAAGTCGATCTTTTAACTAAAGGACTTCGCCCACTTGTGTTTGTGATACAAGTATACGGTATGGGTGTTTTTATGTCCTTGGACATTGTTATTAGCGGATCGTTATGTTTCTCCATGTACATTTGTACATTTTGATGTGTTATGACATTATAATTGTTCATTAATAGAGATAATCATCGTTTATCCTTAGTAATACATGTTATCATACATTGTCATAATATGTATAAAAGTCTTAAGATTTGTATCGATCCTAAGCATTTAAAGGTTATTGGGCATATATACAGATTGACCCTATGTCTATGTCATTTAGATGCATACAGTTTTAGTACGAGTATCCGTGAATTTGACATGACATAGGGGATATAAGTTTTTAATCCCACAAAGGTTCTCTAATGTAGTTTATCATTCTGTTGGAGAACATAAATGTTTTCTCTAATGCAGTTTAGCATTTGGTGAGAGGAAACAAGTTTTCTCTAATGTTGTTTAGCATTCGGTGAGAGAAAACAAGATTTCTCTAATGCAGTTTAGCATATGCGGTTTAGCATAAAGTTGGAGAAATCAAGACCTACAAACGAAGATCATATAATTTAGATCATAAAAGTATCATCTTAGTTTGCCACACTCCATTCTCCCATTCATGTTAGTGAGATATTAGGTATATGTGATTGTATTGGATCTGTGTTGCACATGACACATGCATTTGATACTTTTCAGGATCGAAAGCCTTGCAGGACATAATGATAGACTTTCATTATCTTTGGATCCAATGTTTTGTTTTTAAACCTAGTCGACTAATTTAGTAGCGTGGCTTAACTAATTTTTTAAACATTTTTTAAACTAGAGTCAAAACTGTAATTAATGCTTGTCCAAAGGGGAGAATGTTGGATAATTTTGTCCTTTCCCATAAAGTTGGACTACTATTAATTGCATTTTTTGGTTTTTCTATAATTATCGATTAAGTTACGTAATTTGATCCAAATAAATATAATAATGTGGCCCAATAAATGATCCAAATCAATAGGTCAAAGTCATGGTAAAAAATGGATCTCAATTAGTGTGGACCGGACCCATATCGGTCTTATGATAGGGAAGCCCGATATGAAAGCTATATATAAAGGTTAAGGTCTCCTGCAGTTGCTTATATCAATCGTAAACATTAGCATTCTCTGACTCGTTAAGAGAGCTTACGTATTGAGAAAACTGTAGAAAGACCTAAACCTTGTGTCGAGAAACACTTTCTATAAAGGTCTTGGGAGATTCGTATTTGTTTAGAGCTCAAAAATGACATCAAAATCAAAGATGGAACCAAAATCAGGTATTCCGCGTTACCTTCATTTTTAATCCTTTCATGTATGATCCTAGGCATGTAATAAGATATGTACTACATATTACACCCTATCCCAAAATGGGCCATCAATAACCTAACCAAAGAAACCAATTCTCCACCTTTGCTTACTTATTGGGTATGCGTATTGGCCCTGATTTGGTTAGTAGCATATGATAATAGTTCCACCCATATCTTGCTTAACTTCTTCCATTTCTTCTTCTCCTTCAGTTTCTGCAACTCTTTTGCTAGCCTACATGCATCAAACAACATAGATTTGCTTCTGTCCCCTTTCATGTCAATGGGCCTAATCTTTATGTTCACATCAAGAACCTGTTTACAAGTAGCCTCCAAATCTTTCGATCTAAGATTCTTCCCTTTGAAAAATCTCTCAGCCTGTGGACGGATGTCACAATTCTTGATCTTACCAATGCCTGCAACAGAAGTCATCGTACTAGCCTATACAATCAGAAGATCCAACATGTAATCTTACAGTAACTTGCTGAACAACCTATCATTGCTAACATCATCTGAAGTTTTGGCATTATAGAGGAGCTATGTAGCTATGTGCTATAGCAAAAGGCTCTCATCGTATGAAAAATCAATGACATACAGCAACTGATGCAGAAAAATAAATGGTTTGATATCACCAAGAAAGCTAACGTCCAGTAGATGGATCGGAAATCTCTAAGACTCATCAAACACGACTTGAGAACCTAAGGTATATGAAACCTTAGACTTAAAAAGATGATGTTTGAAGAACCCTCAAAAGTTGAACACCACGAAGGACACCTTCGATAAGTTCGGAAGTGTTCAAAAAACGAACATATGACTAAAGAGCGATAAACTCACAAACTCACAAGAGAATTGTTTCAATTTTTAATCAAAAGATAAGTGTCTTCCTTTAAAATGGAAAAGGGTATTTATAGTCTAGGAGTATCCTAGCCATATAGGGTAAATATCTAAATTAATGAAATTAATTAATTAAGAAAATGGTTAAAAAACTAAATAGGAAAATTAATTCAAAGAATAGTACTTGGGATAATTTCCTTTGAAGCTCGATTATTTTGCCAAAATTGTCGAAGGAATAATTTTTGGGATAATTTTCCTTTGTAACTCGATTCTCTGCCAAATTTATTCTCGCGCTTAGTCCATGCTTCCTATAAAGGTCCAATTGAGGTAATGGGACACCTCGTCCTCCGTTTTGACACTCAAACTCTTCATTTTAATCTCCCGAATCAACCTCGTCATCAACTCCTTAATTCTCTTAGCATGAGCTCAGGTTAATGGTCCAACTGGCACTTGCAAAAGGTCCTATTGCCTTATCTTGGCCTTGTTCATATCATCCTCTTCTTCATCAAGAGAATTCATCCACAAATCAACACCTGCGTCAAAACGAGATAAATTACTAACATTGAAAGTGGTCGATACATTGTACTCACCCCCGAAGCTCTAATTTGTATGTGTTGTTGTTGATCCTTTCAATGACTTGAAACGGTTATTTTGCCTTTACTTCGGGAACCTCTCTTTACGTATATGGAGCCACACCCAATCACCTGGTTCAAAGATAAGTTTACGTCATCCCTTGTTGGCCTTACTGGTATACTGTTCATTTTTCTTCTCAATTTGAGCTTTCACTTTCTCATGAAGTAACCTCACCAATTCTACCTTCCTTCTACCATTTAAACTAGTCCTTTCATCAATAGGCAAAAACATCAAAAGGTGAATAATCAGTAGACGAATGTATAGTTCTATTATATACAAATTCAGCAAAAGGCAAATATTCTTCCTAGCTCTTAAGATTTTTCTTTATAATGGCACGAAGTAATTAAGATAGAGTCCAATTAACTACCTTGGTCTGACCGTCAGTTTGGGGGTGACAAGTGGTAAAAAATAGTAATTTAGTTCCTAGCTTTCCCCATAAGACCTTCCAAAAATGACTAAGAAATTCAACATCTCAACCTGACACGATAGTTTTAGCAATCCTATGAAGACGTACTACTTCCCTAAAAAACAAATCTGCTACGTGGGTTGCATCATTAGTTTTATAACAAGGAATAAAGTGCGCCATTTTACTAAACCAATCAACTACCACAAAAATAGAATCTTTCCCTTTTCTTGTTTTAGGTAAACTAGTACAAAGTGCATAGAAATATTTGTCCAAGGTTCATTAGGTACGAGTAAAGGTGTGTACAAACCCTGGGATAACACTTTAGACTTAGCCTCCTTACAAGTGACACAATTTGCATAAAATTTTTCCACATCACGTCTCATCCTAGGCCAATAAAAATATTTAAAAAGCAAACCTAAAGTCTTTTGTACCCCAAAGTGTCCTATTAAACCACCACAATGGGCTTCCTTAACCAACAATTCCCTAATCGAACAAATGGTTATAAACAACTTAATTTCTCTAAACAAGAACCCATCCATCTTATAAAATCGATTAACTATCCCCTTCCCACACGCGAAAAATATATCGAAAAAATCAAGATCCTTCTTATGCGAGTCTTTAACAAATTCAAATCCTAATAATTTGGCACTTAAAGTAGTAATTAAGGCATACCTATAAGATAGGGCATCTGATACCACATTCTCCTTACCCTGTTTGTATTTGATCACATATGGAAAGGACTTAATGAATTCCATCCATTTGACATGTCTTTGATTAGTGCGAATCACGAACTCCTTTAACCATAAATAGTGTTACTATGCCTCTAATACTTTAACGAGGGTATAGAGCTCCTTATTATAGGTAGGATAATTGAGTGGTGCCCCGTTGAAATACATAATAGGTCTTCTTTCCTACATTAACACAACACCTATACCTATTCCCGATGCATCATATTCAATTTCAAAAGTCTTAGAAAACTTAGGTAAAGCTAGAACATATGTAGATAATAAATTTTCTTTAATCAAATTAACAGCTATTTCTTGTTCCTTTTCCCACTTAAATCCTACATTTTTCTTAATTACTTCAATTATGGGAGTAGCTAATGTGCTAAAATCTTTAACAAACCTGCGATAAAAACTAGCCATCCCATGGAAACTTCTTACCTCTGTGATGCTTTTAGGTGTGAGTCATTCCTTAATTACTCTTAACTTTTCCTCATCCACCTTCACTCCATTATGACTCACAATAAATCCAAGGAAAACAATTTTATCCATGCAAAAATGACATTTTTGAATATTAGCGTAAAGTTTTTCCTCTCTAAGTACATTCAGCAGCTCTCTCAAATTTCCAGTGTGAACCTCTAAGTATGTACTATAATTAAGAATGAAGTTAAAATATACCATAACAAATTTACCAATAAAGTTACGCAAGACATGATTCATCAACCGCATGAAAGTACTAGGTGCATTTGATAAACCAAACGACATAACTAACCACTCATATAAGTCATATTTTGTTTTGAATGTCGTTTTCCATTCATCCCCTTCTATCATCCTGAATTGATGATAGCCATTTTTTAAATCTATTTTGCTAAAAAATTTAGTCTCATGAAGCTTATTTAGATATCATCTAACCTTGGAATAGGATGATGATAATTTACCATTATGCTCTTAATGGCTTTGCAATCAATGCACATCCTCCAAGTTCCATCTTTCTTGGGCATGAGCAAGACGGGTACAACACATAGACTCATACTTTCCCTCACGTACCCTATGCTCATAAGTTCCTCTACCTACCTTTAAAGTTTCTTTATCTTCTCAAAGTTGCTCCTATAGGTTGGTCGGTTTGGAATAGCAGCCCTGGGTATAAAGTCTATCTGGTGTTTGATTCCCTTAATGGATGGTAACCTACTAGGTATCTCCTCGAGGAACACATTCGCAAACTCCTACAATATAGAAACAACCAAACTGGGGAGGGAATTGTTAGTCAAATTAAGAGTAAGGAGAGACTCCTTATATACCAACAAAATTAATTGTTGGTTTTCCAATAGGGCCCTCATAATCTCATCTTTCCTTGCAAAGAAACTCTTTCCTTTCGTACTCTCCTTTTTCTCTTTTTTTTCCTCTCATTTTGCCAATCAAACTTTCTTCCTCTTTTACACTCATTTTCTCAATTTTTTTTTTTTTTGCAATCGATCATCTACCTCCTACTTCAACTTAACTTGGTCCTTATAGACCTGCTAAGGTGTTAAAGGCCCAATATAATTGACCTTTAGTCCATCTTAAAGCTATACTGATTCTTGTAACCATCATGCATGGCTCATCTGTCAAACTGCCAAGGCCTTCTAAATAAAATATGGATTGCTTGCATTGGAACTACATCACATAACACCTTATCAATATAAGTCCCAATAGTGAATTCTATTAGCGCTTGTTTATTCACCTTGACCTCGCTACTGACATTAAGTCGTTGCAACTTATAAGGTTTGGGGTGTTTAATCAATGGTAACCCCACCTTCTCCGCAAAAACTACATTAGCCATATTAGTGCAACTACCTCCATCAATAATCATACTCTGAGGCTTTCCACCCATAAGACAATTGGTATAAAAAATATTTTCCTACTGCAAGCCTGCCTCATTCACCTACGCCCAAGTATTAAGGACTCTCTTAGAGACCAAAGCTGTCGGGACAACCATTAGTCCTGAATCTTCATCATCCTTATAGGCCTCATCATCTGCTTTTGACATGTCGTCTTCCTCACTTTGCTCATATTCTATCTCAATAACCCCATTCATGTTCACCATTGCGCACTTGTTGGTGCATTGAGAAGCTATGTGCCCTACCTTTTAACATTTGAAGCACTTAATGTCCCAATTCCTAGAAGATGTGGTCCCTACTTTATCCTTGTGCTTTTGTGTAGTCTCTACTTTATCCTTATGCTTTTGAGTCATTTCTTCTTTCCCTCTTGACGATTCCCCTTTACTGTTCCAACCCAACTTATATGACCCTTCCTCACCCCACTTAGGTTTTGAGAAACTACTAACTCCAACTGTGGGTCTGGAAATCACTCTCCACTTCAACTGCTTCTCCACTTTCATTTCCATGTGTACCAAGCCTTCCAACTCCACATAATGGTATAATTTAACCACATTAGCTATCTCCCTATTTAGACCGCCTAAAAAACGTGCCATAGTGGCCTCCCGGTCCTGCTCAATGTTAGCCCGAATCATAGCCATCTCCATTTCTTTAAAATAGTCATCCACTCTTTGATTTCCTTGATTCAAAGTCTATAACTTGCGATATATAGTAGTGACTAGGGACATATCTCCTTCTTATGACAACGTTTAATTCTTCCCACATCTCTATTAGCCCCTCCCAATTTTTCTTCCTACCATTAACTAATTAATCCCTCCAAACTAATGCGTAGTCCATAAATTCAGTAACTACCAACTTCACCTTTTTCTCCTTTGAGAACCTATGACAGTCGAGCATCAGCTCCACCCTCTTTTCCCACTCTATGTAGGCCTCTAGATCACTCTTACCTAAAAATGTGGGTAGATTTAATTTGACACTTCCCAGATTACCATCCAACTCTCTTCGACCTCTACACGCAACCCTAGGTCACTTATTTTCCCATCAAGCTCTCCCAGCATCTGTAATAACCCAAACCACCCACTCACATATATTGTCTGCTTTGGGTTGTCTCTCGAGCCAAACCCCTCATGGTTTTGCTCTTCCCACCCTTGGGAAAACACATCTTATAGGGGAGAGGTATCCATACCCTTATAAGGCATACTTCATTCTCCTTTCCAACCGATGTGAGATCTCACACTCTTATCTTCTATAGTCCAATCATACTCTCTTCCCCACTCATCATCAACATCCCCATCTCCTTCCCCATATGCATTCACCCTCACACCCCTAACTCCCACATTATTTCTCGAATTGTTTCCCTACTTTGGGGGTGGTACTCTTCCACCCTCAATCCTAGCCAATCGATTATCCTGTACTATCAACGACACAACCAATCCTCTTACCATCTCCTGTAAATGTTGTATTTGAGTGAATAGAGCTTGGTTTTTCTCCAATAGTATGGTATTATTACTTGTGTTATCATTTATTATTACTTGTGTTATCATTCATATGTGCAAGTGTGTTAGTGTCCTCTTGTGACAAAAAGAGAATTTCACTCGTGTTTACGCTTGACTTTTACTTGATATTACTCTCACATAATTTACCTTTTACCTCTCAGTGCCCTCACTTCTCAGTTCGATCTTCGAACTCAACAAACTCAATCAAGCAATAACCATACTTGTCTAATTCAACAATCGGGGTAATATTATGGAAAGGACATGAAGGATCAATTCAAGAATCAGAGGTTAGGATTTCAATTTGGAAATATAATAAAACGAAAAGATTTTTTTTCAATAACTCATGGGAGAAATAATGGAGATAATTAGAATAACAAAGAGTGACAAAGAAAGTTAACAATAAAAAATAGATTTTTTTGGACAACAATTCATAGCCCAAGTAATAGAAGATATATGATAATGTTGTAATGGCGAAAAGTTAGCATGAGAAGTCATGAACATAATTTTTTTCTTTCTTTTTATAAATAGCATCTCACAAAGAAGTAAGATAGCAAAGTAAGGAGAAAAGGAGGAATTTTTTCTTTTTTTGAAATCAACAATATAAAACGACAAACAAAAAAAAGATAGCTTACTGGATGTTAGAAATTGGCTCTGATACCAACAGATGCGGAAAAATAAACAAATTAATATCACTAAGAAAATTAACCTCCAGTAGATGGATCGAAAATCTCTAAGACCCAACAAACACGACTTAAGAACCTAATATATATGAAACCTTAAACTCAAAAAGATGTTGTTTCAAGAACCCTTAAAAGTTGAACGTCACGAAGGATGATCACGTCTTTGATAAGTTCGGAAGTGTTCGAAAAACAAATGTAAGACTTAAAGAGGGATAAACTCACAGCTCACAAGAGAATTGTTTCAATTTCTAATCAAAAGAGAAGTGTCTGACCTTACAACGGAAAAGGGTATTTGTAGTATAAGAGTATGCCTAGCCATATAGAGTAAATATCTAAATTAATGAAAATAATTAATTAAGAAAATGGTCTAAAGATTAAATAGGAAAATTAATTCAAAGAGCAATATTTGGGATAATTTCCTTTGTAGCTTGATTCTTTTGCCAAAATTGTTGAAGAAATAATTTTTAGGATAATTTTCCTTTAGAACTTGATTTTCTGTCAAATTTATTCCCACGCTTAGTCTATGCTTGCTATAATGGTCCAACTGAGGTCATGGGACACCTCCTCTGTTTTGACACTCAAACTCTTCATTTGAATCTCCCGAATCAACCCCGCCATCGACTCCTTAATTCTCTTAGCATGAGCTCGGGTTATTGTTCCAACTGACATATACAAAGGGTCCTGTTGCCTTATCTTGGCCTTGTTCATATCAACATCAAATCAGGGCGGTCTTTCTCTGACTCCTTATCCTCAGACTCTCGTTCAACAAGGTTTTTATCTTCTGAATCATTTTCCTAGATGATCCATTCAGCTCTGGCAAAGCATATGCTCTTCTCTGCTTCCAGACTGTCTGCGAACTTAGATTTCCTCTACAGCTCACCGAAAATGAACTCCCATATCTCTCTAGTGAATGGATCTTTGGACGAATATATTATCTCATCTACAACATCCTTGGGGATAACTTGATCGATCAACCAATATTTTACGTGGCCTAATATACAACTTAAAGAACCAGTAGCTATAAATAACTTGCTTGAGTGGAAAGAGCAAAAAATGCCAATAACTTGCCCAGAACTGTAGCCACTTTGTTGATGATTTTGTGAACAAAACCAAAACGTAGATTGATTCGTAAACATTTAGCTACTCTTGGGAGCATGGTGACTTGCCTGACTTTACATACACCCTCTGGACAACCTTTTAGGGAAGCTGCAGTCGAGTTTGTGTCTTATATTCGTACTAACACGTGTTAGAATTTTATGGGCCACGTGTATAAATATATGTACGTAGATTTTCATCTCGGTTATAGGCCTAATAAAATGTGATCTAACTTTAATAAATTAATTGAGCCTACAAAAATGTTAATTAATTATTAGTATAGGCCTGATCTGTAGAAACCCATTACGAGTCATTGTTGTTAATGGACCCACAATGACCTGTAAGTCAAAACTGACTATAAAAGGGTTGTAGTCCCCAAGCGAAATATAATTTTTAACATTCCTCTAAAAGAAAAGATTCCATCAGTTTTCTCTGTTCCATAAGGAGAATTCATTCGGTTTCTGGATCTTGACTTGGAAGAACACAAATCCATCAAGTTTTGCTGTTTACGCTTCCACTGTGCAATTGATCAAGGTTAGTGTTCTTGTTTGTACATATATCATTGTTTATTCAATCTGAGTGTGATTCTAGTTGATTGATTGTTTAGAAATCTGAATAATAATCGTAAGGCTAAATTTCTAATAAGTGGTATCAGAACACTTCACGTAGATTGTTTCAAAATGATATTCAAATTTTATTTTTTACTCCGTTCCGTATGTTTATGGTAGTAAAAATGAATTACAGACTTATCATTTGAGATTTCATTTGTTTTGGATTGTTGTTTATTTTTTTCTTAATTATAATCGGCTGAGATAGAAATTTTTGGGTAAAATTCTTTTCATTTCTTGATTATCTTAGTTTACAATGAATTGGAAAACAAGTAAACACTACTGTCATCGTCGAAAAATTGATTCATTCAATTTAGAAACAAATTTTTTGTCTAAAAAATGATAAAATATGTTAAAATCTGGTATACAATTTTTGACATACCTATTTTTGCATTTGGGTCCTCCAAATCGAGTGTATGACCCGTTAGAGGTCAAGGAGTTATCCCTGACCTTTCTGCATTTTTCAGAGCCTTTCTCTGATGCTTACACTATTTCTACATAGTCCCTGACCATTTCTATATTTGTTAGAGCATTTCTCTGACACTTGCAGTGTTTCTGCATAGCGTCAGTTCATGCGCTAGAGAACTATGCACGCGCTAGAGAAACTGTAGCCCGCCCTGACGATATGTTCATCATCATCACACCCAGTCCGAAGTCCCGCAATAAAACTGAGTCTGAGGAGGTCTGATAGTACGCATCCTTACACCTACATAGTAGAGAGGCTGTTTCCGATAGACCCACATGCATATGTGACAATAAAAGAGTGATGCAGGTTAAAGAGTAAATAAGTAAAACTAGCATGCTAAATTATTATATAAATAAAATTACGATAAATACATAATAATAATAATAAATAACCAAAGGATATACCTGATATGATGTCCAAATTTGGTAGTACCTGAAAAAAAAAAAACAAAGGCTATACCTAACTTCTTTAAGCATTTAACTCATCTAGTCATCTAAAAAAGCTTTGCACATACCAAGTACCATCAGAAAAAGAGAAGATTTGACTAATTGAAGTTGAAGTTGAAGTTGAGTGAACCTATAAGTCACTACACTAGCCATAGCATGAGTTTTTGTAACTTCTTTCCCTGCATAATCTTAATAGAAAATTGTGTATGAAAAAGTACTTATCCTCTTCTAATACTTGCACAATATCTTCTCAGATGGACAAAACAAGCTTGACCATTAGAGAAA
>JAOQMP010091902.1:0-16292 GCA_027563575.1 Erythroxylum pedicellare
ATATGCTTAGGTTTTTATCATCAAAGTCATCCCATTTTGCCCAAAGATTTATCTCCAACAATTCACCAATGTATATATTATGCTAATGATACATCATTCATAATTGAATCTAAACAACCTCTAAATACTTTTATGACTATTAAAATTTTTTTTACTCCTCCATAATAGTTACCTTTTCAACAAAATCACCTATACCATACTTCCATCGCGTTACTCTAATTCATCTTATAATTTTAACTTTAGGGATCATAGATTATCTCCTATACCACCCAAATATAGACCTCGTATATACTCGATCGCATTATTCACCAATGTAACCACATTATCAGATCTATACTTATAATAATTGGTCGATATATCCTTGAGAACTTCTGCATATATCACTATCATTTGTTTCATTTTCCATACGTACGTTCTTAATTAATTTAGAATTATAGATGCATAGTCATCTTGAAATTTTGATCTCAAATTCATTATCACAATCTTATACCAAATCATAAATTCCAAGTTCAACTTTTCAATTCCACTCTGCTTGAACACCTTAAATATTATCATTTCTACCCTTATCTCTATTTCTTTTTTGATCAATTCATGAAAATATTTTCACATCCATATCAACTCAAGTGCATATCCTCAACAAAATCTTGTTACCATATTCGCTGACATAACCCCAAATACTGAATCTATGTCTATCATATCGGACTATTTAATATTTCTTATTTCTAAATATCCACAACTTTCCTTATCTTACACTCTAACAAAACACCATTCTTCTTGTTGTTTCTGGTAGCCCAAACTCTTAACGAAAGTTCATACATGTGACTCATGTAGTTGCAATTATTGGGATTCTATACTCATCAGTACCCTTCTCTAATGGTGAGGAATCAGGTGTAGCAGATCCTTGCAAAACTCCTCGTGTTACTTTACGAGGTGGCATTTTACTCCTTCAATGTAAACACTATGTAAGGTCCTTTAATCTTAATTCCTTCATGTATGCATGATATGCGTGTCACTTAATGCAATCAATCAATTCACAGTGTAACAATTAATCACATAGCATAACAATTCATCCTACTATGCATTCTAAGCCTAGGAAAAACTTGAGCTCTGATACCATAAGATATTGGACTCCGTTTCTAGAGTCCAACTATCGCTCTGATACCAAAAAATGTTAGTGCCCGGGTCACGGTACCTATTATGAGACTCTGATTTCCAAAAATTTTCAAGCTTCGAAAAATTGTAGCTTCAGTAGTGGCAAGTTCGCCGCAGCGAAGTATAAAGGTCAAACAAAATGACCCTTCAGGAAAAGTACGCCGCGTGAAAGTTTAGCTTTGCTGCGACGAAGTCCTCCAAATTTTAATGCAGAAACCCTTTAAGAAAGTTTCACTGCAGCGTACTCTAGGCTTATCACGGCAAAACCTTCGGACAAAACCCAGATCACCAACATTCAACACAAAATATACATACATTCATACAATCCTTACAACACAACCATTTTAACAAAGAAATTAATGATGAACATATACAAACAAAACTTCTTCAATTCATCATTTCATTAATAAATCAAAGAGTTTGAAAAACTTTATTTACATATCAAAATCAACACCATTGACTTATTACAGAATATAAAATGCACATGATACAATTGAATACTTATGCTTAATATGATTCTAAATACTAAAAGTTTCTGAACTAACTTAATTACCAAATGTAACTATCTTGGAGTTGCCAAATGCCTTGCAAGGTTCACAATTCTCTTGTTCTGGTTTTTCTTCACCTGCAGAGTGGAGGGTAGTGGGGTGAACTACGAAGCTCAGTGGCTTGCACATTTATAGCCATTGGTAATGAGCCATACAATTCAAGCATATACATATATATTCATTCATATGCATCTATAACTTATTTTAGCTAACAAGTAAATCATCCACAAATTCTAACTCAAATATTCATAATCAAGGATGCTATCACTTGAAACGTATCATGTATATTTAGGCATCAAAACATAACATTGAATTATGCATCATACTTAACAATTTAAAGATGGAATGCACAACAAATAGCTCAAGGGTTCTATGAAAACATAATGGAGAAACTGAAGTTTACACCATGAACAGAATGAGTCCATTTTGGAGCTCATATGCCACAAGGGGAAGCCGGGAGAAGCCTCTTGTCAATATGCACGTGACGAACAGAATGGTTCCACTCTCTCCCAAACAAAAGCACATAATCATGCTCAAATCATTTTATCATATGCTAATACTTTCATGCTTTTTCTTCTTTTCATTCATACAAAATGACATGACATGTTTCAATGGCATAACTTGATCATAATTCATAAATCACAATACATTTTCAACAATCACAGTAATTAATTATCAAGCAAGTTAACATATAATACACATGCATTAAATTCAAGCAATTTAGCATATATTCACCCATCAGACAAACTTGCCCACATTACACAATAACCATAAATATATTACCCACCTTGAATTCCTTGCTTAAAGACTTGCTCAAAAGTGCCTCTCCTCTTAATCCTCTTACCTTCCTTGATTCCCTTTATCAATAAAAAAATTCCTATTCAATAGGAATACAATTTGAGGACCCATATATAGCATATTCACTAAGATAAATTCTAGATATTCAAACCCTTCCAAAAGTCCCAACCTTCAGGTCAATTTTCCATGATCATTATGATTAGCTAAATGAATGAATTTGGTAACGCTTCCTTCTATAAAATGTTCCTCATTGTCTTAAGTTTCTAATGACATCAAAATCATTCAATTTGGTTTAGTAATATGAAAGTTATAACCCAAAATTTTTTGTACTATTCTTTTGTTGAGACAGTATTATGTGTTCAACTTTCATCCAAAACTTGAAATTTCTAAATACTAAATTAAAACTTAATTTCTTTATATAAACCGTACATTTATGTCTTTAGTTTACCCCAAATCAAAAATCACTCCATTTTGATAACTACAGAAGAAGTTATGCCTAAAATACCAAAGCATGTTCAAGTTGTGCAGGAAAACTTCACCGCGACGAACTTTGATTTCCTGCAGGTTGGCCACGGCGAGCCATAGGGACTCTGCCATGGGGAACTTTGATAGAAACTCGACTCGTCTTTCCAAATTTTTCCAGATTCCTCACCCCCAACATCTTACACCTAACACATCTTATACAAAAATCATCCTTTCTACTTCATTTTCAACTTCATTTCAACTCAATATCATTCACAAACCAATTCATGATCTATCTTTGATCATTAACCCAAAAAGAGAATATTTGAATATACAATCATCAACAACTTCCTACATATAATCAACTTCATTTTCACCTCTAATTATCACTAAATCTGCTTCATTCAACAAATCAAGAAGGGTTAATGTTTATACTTACTTGTTTAGCTTCAATGTCTTCAAAATCTCCAAGATCTCTAAAACCCTAGCTTGATCTTCTTTTCTTTTTATCTTCTTCTCTCCCTCTCACGATGCTTCTCTTCTTTTTTTTAAACAAGACCACATTTTGGTCTTATCCTTCCAAAAATAACCCTCCTCTCTGTTGGTCTTCCAATTTTGCCTCTTATTTCATTTACCTCTTAACTCCTTTAATCTTCTTAAACACCATATTAATTCTAACTAAATTCAAATCTTTCCATCTAAATTCAAATCTCTATTTATGCCCGTAAATTTAATGACTCAATTCTAAAAATAATGAAACAAATAAATCAATAATAATTGAAAAAAGTTTTGGGGTCCAACTCTTAGCCCTCATAGTTAAACTTAAAAGATGACTTAGAGTGGCACATGAAAGCATTTATAATGATCAATTGGGGATAGATTGAGAGTGTAAATGATGTTACTTTGTGTGATAAATTTGAGTAAAAGGAAGAAAAAGAAGCAGGACACGATCGAGGTAGACACAAAAAAAGAAATGTTATTTAAAATCAATTGGAATCCAGGTATCATTAGCGAATGATATTAATTGGTGACTTGTCAAAAATACATCCCTAGATAAGATGTAATGATCTTGATGGAACATACCAAAGTATAAGAATAAATGAATATGTTTACTGTTCCACTGAATTTTATTATAAGGAATATACTAATTGTGTAAGATAGGATAGAAATTTCCCTTATTGTGAGATCATGAATAGTTGGAATTGATCTTCTTGAGGTGTTAAAAATGACTAAAAAGCGATGATGAATATAGTTGACTGATAAATAGTATGTAAAGAGTACAAATGATTGAGGAGAAAAATCTTCTTTTGATATAGATTTTCATCAAAGTATATCTTGTAAGTCAAATGTTCCATTTCTAAAAATGAATGATTATTGAACAAATTAGAAGTGAATCTTGGAGTCCCATTTCTATCGGAGACTCAAGCATAAAAAGTTGAATATGCTATAGAGAGTACATGTAGCTTGTTGATGAAAGTAGGTTCATGAAATTAGGATGATATTATTGCTATTGCTGAAGTAACTTAGGTCTACAAGGTATTCTATATTCATATATTTCGAAGGTATAAGTTAGATTTGGTGAGTGTGTTCAAAAAATTGAGGCCTACAAATAGATTGAAATGTGTAGAGAAACTAGTAAGAATGGTCTAGCATTAGAATAAGTTGATGAGAAATCAAAGGGAATCGAATGAATGGAGAAAATCATTCGAGAAAAAAAGTCAATTAGGAGACTGAAAATAACATGAGATAATATTACCTCATTTGAGGAATTAGTTATTTAAGGAATTATAAGAGCTAACCATGGGCATATTAAGTTTTAGCTGTTGGCCCTAGAAATTTTTTTATGAATAAGCATGATTAAATTAATTTTGGGGTTTTGCTAGATTAAATTGTGTTGAAGTTAATTAGCATGCTAATGTGAGTAAGATATTATGTTATAAGTTAAGGGAATAAAGTGTTAGAATGATAAGATTTCATGAGGGGCATTGTTGGAACAACAATTAAGTTACAAAGTCTTAAAGCGTTGAAGGAAGGGCAAAAGGGGAAGAAGGAATTGTAGGCTTGTGTTTTAGAAGACAAAAACGTTGGTGAAGGAGAAGAGAAGAGAGAGAAGAAGAAAAGTAAGAAAGAAAGGAAAGAGAGTGTCGATGATAGAGAGAAAAGGGAGAGTTGAGCTAGGTTTTAATTTTACTAAGCCTTTAAGAGAAATTTTGAGAGTTATCAAGGAGGCAAAAAGAAAGAGGAAGAGTAGAGCTTCCACCAGAGTCAAGAAATTCATTAATTGGTGAAGAATTAAGGTAAGCTTGTGTTAAATCATTTGGAGTCTTAGGAAGGTTTTGGTTCTAAGAGTGTAGAAAATGCATGGGTTTAAGTATTCTAGGATCAATTCATGCATAGGTTTCTTTAAGTTTCCTATTAAAGTTCTTTGAATGAGGTTTTTGTTAATATTGAAGGGAGGCAAGAGGAGCAAGAGGAAAGACATCCTTGAACAAGCTTTGGAAAAAGGAGATTCAAGGTAGGTTACTTTTTATAGTTAAACAATAAGACATCAACGTTTCTTTCAAGAAAATGTAAATAAATGTTTTCAATTACTTCAAAAATGTACATTTATTAAACCTTGAATGTTTTGAGAATTTTCTGCATATTTTGCATATAAATTTTGTTTGACATATGAAAATAATTTTTGAAAAGTTATCAAGCTTAAGGAACCAAGTTCCCGAAATGTGCCTTTTTGGGCAATATGTTTTTTAGTTATGGAATTACATGTTATGCGGGTTTGTGGTGGTCCCCTAAGTTAAGTCAAGTGCACTTTGACAAAAAGGCTTCTCCTGCTTGGCCGCTAGTGGCATGGAGCTCCTCTATAGACTCCCCTAAGTTCACGGCTACACAAGACCCTTATGGGAATTGTGTAGTACGTTCTATTTTGGATCCACCCGAACCATTTTGATATGCTTATGTGCTCATGATAAATTGCTAAAAGTGATGCATACATAATTTGCAATAACGTAAATTTCTGCATTGGAAAGGACTTCATAAATGGTTTTGGTTATTATCAATTATAAATTGTTACCTACCGGCTTAAGCTCACCCCCTTTTCCTCCCCCACATCCAGGTGATGAGAAAGATACCGAGTAGATAAGGGTCAAGGCATCACTCCAATTTTTGTATATTTTGTATTTGAAGCAAATTTTTTAAGGGGAGGCTTTAATCACATTTTGAGGAAATCATGGATTATATATCTTATGTATTTTGGAACCTTAAGATATTAATATATTTACTGCTTGAAATGCCCACTAAAGCTTTGTAAGACTCTTATCTTTTAAAGCAAATAGAATGTAATTGCATTTTTGACCATGGCTATCTTTTAAGTTTGTGCATTGCATTTTTAAGTTTCCATAAGGGAAAAGTTGTGTTCGGACTTCAAGGGAAGGTTTAAATTAATCCACGCTGATTTAGGCAAGTGTGCCCTCTAGGAAGTTGTAGGGCTTTCCTTTAGTTTTCAAACGATATATAGCCTAGAATTGTTGGACATCTAGGTTAAAAGTTGGGATGCATTGTCTGTAAAGAGGTATTATCTGTAAAGACGTATCGTCTGTAATGACATAATTTCATCTGTGATGATGTCATTCATCTTAAGAGTTTTATCATCTGTGAAGACGTTTCCTCTTAAGAGACGTATTGTCTATGATGACATCATTTCGTTTATGATGACGTCATTTATCTTAAGATTTTTATCATATGTGAAGACGCTTTGTCTTAAAAGACGTATCATCTTTGATGACATCAGATCGTTTGTGATGACCTCATTCATCTTAAGAGATGCATTATCTGTAAAGATGTATCATCTATAAATACATATTCTCTGTGATAATGTCATATCATCTATAATGACGTCATTCATCTTAAAAGTTGTATCGTCTATAAAGACACTTCGTTTTAAAAGCTATATCGTCTTAGGTTGGCTTTTCCTTCGTCTTAAGTTGACCGTCTATATCGTCTTATGTTAACTTTTGCTTCATCTTAAGTTGAACGTTTGTATCGTCTTATGTTGACTTTTGCTTCGTCTTAAGTTGACCGTCTGTATCATCTTAGGTTGACTTTTGCTTCGTCTTAGGTTGACTGTCTGTATCGTCTTAGGTTGAGTTTTACTTCGTCTTAAGTTAACCCTCTGTATCTTCTACTTTACCATTCGTCTGTCTTTCTGCTTCGCCTGTTTTTGTTTCGTCTGTCATTTTGCTTCGTCTATCTTTTAGCTTCATCTCCTTTTACCATTCGTCTGTCATTTTGCTCCATCTGCTTTCTACCTATGTGACCTAAACTTCTCCTTCTGTACACTATTCGTCTGACGCTATCGTCTGCTCCATTTTTGGACCCTTCAGACGATAGAATCCACCTTCAAGGTCTGTATGGAAATTATAGACCTCGAAGTCTTCTTTCAAACCGTCCTAGGATGGTATTAATCCGTCATTCCAACTGACAATTTTGCCAATTGCCTCAAGATAGGTGCTAGTAGGGGATCACCGCCCATGTGGAGCACACGTTCGGATGTCACTTAGGATGTAAGACATATGAATCATAAGGGCGGGGTCCCAATAATTTGATATCTCAAATACTAAACATCTTTAGTACATTACGTATGTACTTGGACTTAGAATAAGTTAACAACATCCAATCTATCTCTATAGATCTAATTCCTAGAATTAAGTTGTTACCTTTTCATATCCAACAAGAGTTGTTCTTAGACAATTATATGTTCAACAATTGAAAGTTAGAATTATTGTTCTCTATTGTAGTATGTCTCCATATACTCCCATTAAAGAGAACAACTATACTCCTACTAACCTTCCTGCAGATATGATAAATTCACAATCATCTTTCAAAACAAACTTTTGAATTCATCATGAAAGTAAATCTTTAAATATCTTGTAGCCTTTCAACTATACGTCAAATGTATCACTAAAGGTATTAGTTCCAATTAGATGTATAGTTATGAGATTTGGACCTTTTAAATTCCTTCTTACTCCTACTACTTATCTTGAGAACCGTTCTCCTATAAGTATATATTGAATCAAACAATTTGGTCAATAGGTCTATAAGATTATATCCAACCTTTTGGATATCTCATAACCTTGTATTATCCAATTTAGTTCTAAACTAAATGAATAATGTATGCTTCAACCAAGCATCACTTTCTAGAATCATTAACTTTGATTTTTTCAAGGACCTAGCATCTTATATCTAATATGAAATCTAGCTAATTGATTCAACTAGAACTATAGAAGGTAAGTTATTGTTTTAGGCATCGCTATAGAAGAAATAATATTGCATCCTACAATATCTCAAATTTTATGTAACTCCTTACATAAATCCATACCCTTATGGAATTTTGTTGTGAAGGTACTCACCAGAGAATCCCATTCCCTATAGATAACTGAAAATTTTAAAAACTTACTACAACGATCTCATCGATGTGCTTCAGCATTCTCAATGCTTAATTTCTACTTAGATTTAAACAATTTGAACTTTTCAAAATTTTAAATCATCATTTTATTTAATACACATCCTATATCTTTTAAAGTCATTAGTAATATAATAAAATATAATAATATCCTTTTATGAATTGTTATTCCATCCAATACATCACATGTATAAATTTTAACAATTCAATATAATCATCATCCTTTCACCAAAGGTTGATTTAGTTATTCTTCAACTTTACAAGTTTCATAAGTTCCATACGATTCATAATCAAAAGGATACACATATCCTTGTATGCAACTTTATGAATCTTGTTTTATTGATTTAACCAATATGGTATAAAAAGATTGTCTCGGTTATCTAAACTTTTATTCTTGCCATTTATGTTAAACATAAGTCTCCTTTAATCCAACACATACAAACTCTTTATATAAAATTGGATCAACTACTTTCACTTAACAATCTATTTCTATCCATGCATTGAACATTACAATAACGTTGAATCTTAATTCAGTATCAAATACTTATAAGCATGAATTAGAAATACATATGATCTCTATCAATATCACATATAAGCAAGAAAAGTCATGCAATTGTTTTCTTTTAATGACAACTATTATCATACTATAGAAAAGCCTTTTACTGTAGTCCATAATTATGCTTTTAGTAGGCTTAATTAAGTGGAACAATTCCAATAAAGTACTATACCTTTCAGCCTTACTCTATGCAACCCTTTGCATTTTATTATCGTGGTGTTGACACACATCTTACATGTCGTCGTCAAAGTTTACGAGACATTAGTCAACTCAAAATGTCAATACATTTTGTCATTTATATGATTTTGACATATCTCTACAACTTTGTCACCATATCCTTAGTAGAGATTATAGCAAAATTGTTAATGAATATACAATTTTCTATCTAACTTTTGAGAACTTTTCTCAAACATATCCTATATCCAAGAATTTGGGTTTACTAACTTAGTATCAACTATACTAAATAAGGTAGATTCCACTAAGAACGAAATATAAATGTAAGAAAAGTAAGTAATCAATTATATGCCATGACTACCAAATAAGATTAGGACCTTAATCATACATTTGGTTACTCCCACTATTTTATTCAAAATAATAGCCCTTACTACTATTCGAAAAGATTACTGTAACCTTTTTAGTGGGCTAGGATCCCATTCAAATATAGTTGACCTTGAGTTTACTCAATAAACCAACTAGACTTAAATTAGGTAGATAACAACTTTATCAATCACATCTCATGTGACTCCTAGATCCGTTAGGTGACAACTCTTGTCTAAACATATCTTATATATCATTCCTAACCCTGCCTCTAAATTCATGTGATCATGAGTTTGTTCATCCAAATTACACAAATTTAGTTAAGTAGAACCCACTATTATAGCATTAAACATATTCGGGTTAAAGGAGCCTTGAGTTTACTCAATAAGCCTTACAATAAACAGAACTCTAGTTTATTTTTATAACAATAGAAGGCAATAATCACTTTCTTAACGCGTACTTAATATTTTAACGAGGGATTTTAATTTCATTCGTCTCATCAAACACAAATTGCATGCATAAAATATCAAACTTCGTTTGATTCTAGTTATGATCTTCATAATCTAAAATAACATTTCCAACTCTTTAGAAAAATTAAATTAAATTAAAACTATTTATTCCTCAATATATTAAATTCCTATTCAAAATAAAAATTTAATTTTAGTTGAAAACAATTTTCAAATCCAATTGGAAACTATTTCTAATTTTCTTGATCCCTTAGATAAAATTTAATTGAAAATAATTTTCAATAAATTGTGTTTCTTACTTATTATAATTTAAAAAACTTCATTTCAAAATTATATCAGTAACTTCTTCTTTGACATTAACCCTAGCTTTTGCCGCCTACACATATTCACCCTAGCTTAATGCTTATGGGTTTCTAAAACCCACGTTATGATTGCCCGCATAGAAAGCGTTACCCTTTTATTGACAGCAAAACCAAAAGAAGGAACTCTTTCTTTGTAAACGTAAAAAAAGAACTAGATGCCTCTGCTGTGATGGACATGCAGGTGAGCAGCCGTTGTCTCGTTTTCATAGACAGCAATTGTTTTAACAGTTCATCACCATCTCATTCTTTGATGAATTTCGTAAACAGTAACTTGGTAATTCCACGACAACACAAACCTAAATCTTTACTCAATAGCCATCCTGAGTTCTAATACTCGGTGAACAACACCGAAACAAAATTGTTTCTGGGTTTTGAAAACAATTGTTGTTCTTTCCAACTCATTCTATATGTATGACCTATTAGGTTCCCAAATATGTTGGCAATGATTTTAAATTATAATTGTAATTCATAATTAGAATTACATAAATTAAAACTCCTTTTATTTATCTTTAATTCTCCAATTAAACAATTTATAATCATAGATCAAGATTGGTATCTAGCAATGCATCATGACCACCCAAATATTTAGGAATGTCAAAGTTATTTTGACTAACCTTTCCGTTCATGATTTTTCCGTATAATTCAATCTTTTAATCAACCAATGTTCTAATTAGACATAGAGCATATAATTAATGTCTGCTCTATTTTGAGTTCAATTATATTAGTTATCTGTCATTAGCTATTGATTCAATTAATGATATTTGTAAATTGTTTACAAAATATCATTCCACCTTGGCCAAAGATTTCCTGAATCAATATTAATCGAGAACAACGGAACATTCTCCCTAATTACTTTAGGGTGATGAATCATATCTTGATCATTCAACTATCCCCATATAGTTCATGCTACATTCAATAACTACCGTTTAAATGAACTTTGATAAAATAGGTCACGAGTAGTATCAAAACATAGCAATCCCCGTAGAAGATAGCTTTGATGACTTCAAGTCAAAAGATCACTTATACAATCATTATAATGAGAATTACATAGACATACAAGTAATGCTTCAAATGGATTTTTCATATCAGGTCTGTTCAGTGAATTTGATCTCTAGTAAGTACCCATACGTTTGTTTAAGTATCTTTATACTTTAACCTATAAGATCGACTACTTCCTTTATAAGGAAAAAAACGTGTGCTAGTCTTTTTCTAATCTATTAATGTCCATCTTAATAGAACAATGACTAGGAACATTCAGTGACTAGGAACATTTAGGAATATTACATAAATGTAATATAAATCTCATAATTATAATCTTATTTGCAATGTATAATTATTCTATGGCCTTTATCATATATATCTAAACATATACAAGATAATCATGTCTTTTAAATAATTTATCACTAAACTACAACAAAAGTGATTAGTTGTAGGGCAAAAACCAACAGATTAAGACTTATAGATGCAAAATATTTCTACCTTACTAACCAGCTGAGTCTCTATATGTTAACATTGGGTTACGTTAGAAAAAACGACCACCGAATAGGTGAATGCTCTATGATGTACCTTGGTCGAGTTTCACTGTAACTTTATTAGTTAATAAACCATGGATTGCAAAAGTAAAATTTATTCTAATTCGGTTTAGAATCCACGTATTTAACAATTTTATATATTTATTAAGAATAAAAAATAACTTCACATATAACAAAATACATCATTTCATACATTACCATCTTCTCATATTCTTACTCCCTGTGACAACTCTCTCAAAAGCAGATCATCTAGCATACTCTGCGTCAACTCTGTCTCAGACAATCTCCCGCCTCTCTTCAACTCTTCTTTCTGTACCTTAGCTGCTTGTTCAGTGCTCATTACATTTCTCTCCCTACTGCCACCTGTCACTTGTTGCGTTGTTGCCTGATTTTCTCACCGCCCTCTGTCACTTTGTTTTCTCTGGAAATCTTACACCTTTGAAAGTCCCAAAGGGAGAGATTCAAAAGTGCTACCACTAACAGGCATTTAGTCCAAAGAGATGACCTTTTAAGATTGTTCGATTCTTTGTACATTTTTCCCTCTCTCTCGAATTACATACGAGGATATGTTGAACTTGTTGGTACTAAGTATGATAAACCAATTGGAAAACGAACATAATTGCATGCCCCGATGAAGTTCAAGTATTTGAAAGAATTTAATTCATTTAAATAAATTTAATAAAACTGTTAACAACAAAGAATATTAATGCTTATTATATATAATTTCAGGTTGTATCAACTCATTGGTTAGTAAATGCTGAATAAAACATATGGCCATTTGGTTCCACTCCTATCTTTTTATTGTGGTTTTTGGTTTTTATTTTCTAGTTTTGGTTTATGTATTTGTTTTAAAAAACAAAAACTTGTTTAGTTGAAATATAAAAATTGAAATAAAAAACTTGTTTGATTGAAATTTGTACTAAAAACAAAAAACAAAAACATGTTGGCCTTGTTTGGTTGGCATAGATTCTTGCTTGGAAAAGTAATCTTTTTCCTAAAATGTATATTATCACATTTGGTTCATTTTTTTGAGTAGTTAAGAAAGTAAAAACATTCCCAATCTAGGAAAAGTAGTAGCACTTTACTTGAATTCTAAATCTCAGCACCCCTTGGTATTTAGATTACTTTCCTCATAAATTTAATCTAAAAAATACGCTAGTCAATTTAACCTTTCTTCTCTCTCAACTCTACGACAACTCTTTTATAAAACCCTACCTCCTCTTCAACCAATGTTATTGAATTTTAGTACGATACTATACCGATACCGATTAATACCGAGTACTATTTGAGATAATTTTTTAAATTTATGAAATAGCCCCTAAATTTTTTTAAAAATTACAAATTAGTCCATTGTCATATTATACAGTTGTAATGTATGTTTTTAACCATGTCTCCAAAAATCATAATAATAAATAATAAACATAATTTAATAATTATTAATAAATATAATTAAATTTAAAATATATTTTAAAACATATAAATTTCAAATAAATTTTGATTTAATAATTAAAAATATATAAAATAAAAATTAAACCCTATATCGGGCGGCACTATCCAAAACAGGCCGGTACCGATCGCTATTTAAACCCTGTACAACCCACCTTTTATTTCGTACCGATTTTGGGCTGGTACGTACCAGTATTCATAATATTGTCTTCAACTATTCTTATTGTTCTTCTGTTAGTAGAATTTTGAATATTTTTGCTCAAAAGTTTCAATTGACAATCTTCAGATTCATATTTTTCCTTATTTAGCAATTTCAATTTTTATTCGGTTTGTATGGATATAACTAAAAACACAAGTCAAAATTAAGTTACATTACATGAAATATTGTTGCATACCAAATGCTGTAATAAGAATTCACCTAACTTTCCTATTAGAATTCTTATAAGTATCCAAACATATAAATATCTTTACTTTCCATAGATTTATTTTCCGATGAATTATATTCCAAATTCACTTCACTTTCCTGCCAACCAAACGGGATCATTTGGTTTTATCATCTTGTTTCTATTTTTGTAATTATACCCTTATGTTAATAATTTTAATATAATACATTATATTTTTAATTTAATTAATTATCATTATAGATAAAATTAAAATATATGCAAATTAAATAAAATTAAAAATTACACATTAATTGTAGTCATTCTAATTAATAAAAGATGTCCATCATATTATAATTCTTGAAAACATAATAGTACTATCATTTACAAAAAGAAACATAAATCGATTAGAAATAATATAATCGCTCCATATTTGTCTAACAATTTCGTCTTGCTTCTAAGACATATCTCGAAATTGTGCTTGAGTGATATTATACTCCACTTGAAAAGTTGCATCTTCATTTTCACTTTCCCTAATTTGTTCATTTTTAGTACAATTGTAATTTACCACTTTGTCCATGCATTCTAATATAATTGTGTATAACATGATAAGCACTAATGATGTATTTTTGTTTCTTCATATCATGGGAAATCTTGCTTTTAGAACTTCAAAACATCTTTCAATAACATTTCTTAATGAAAAATGTTTGTAGTTAAACAATTCCTGTGGATCTTAAGGTCTTTCTCTGCCTCTATAATCTCACAAATGATATTTTCACCTCAGTATGATGAAGAAATCCAGGCATATTAGTGTAACTTGAATCAACCAAATAGTACTTACCTAACTTATAAAGAACATAATATTAACAAAAAGTTATTAAAAATGAATCATAATTACTTTGTTTATTTAAAATAATATAATACCTTGTGGAAGCGTAAGAAATTGATTCGTTAGATTTGTCACTGTTTCTAAAAGAACTCGAGAGTCATTTGTAGGACCTTCCCATCCAGTCATTATATATGTAAAACATATGTCAAATAAGCAACAACACATAATATTTTGGGTTAGATTAATTATTTTGCCCCTGTATGATATTTGTTCATTTGTCAGAACATGTGCACCAATATGTGTGCCATTTATTACTTCTATACAATCCTGAAAATTAAAATATACATTAAGATAATTATTAATCATAAGGACATAATTAAGATAGTAATTAAATATATGAATGTACCTGAAAATATGGAAAAAAAATTTGAATTATATTGAATCTTATGAGATGTATTAGTGAAAGATGGTAGAGTAATGACTCTTTTTGCAAGACAATTAACTTCGAAATTATCCAGATCAAATGTTGAAAGCATTCTACATTGACTCTGGTTGTCTCACTATTCTTATAGTCATCAAGAAAATTGTTACTTGTTCCTCTACATTCAATGATTTGTTGCCTTTAAGCCTTCTAAACTATTCAACTCATCACATAAACTTAAGAAGATTATCTTTCTTATTCTTAAGTTATCATAAATCTTTGTAGGATTCTCATTCAAAAGTTCTAATTTCCAATCAGTACCTGATAGAGCAGAGGTTCTACATGGTTGCTTTTGTAAATAAAACTATTTGTTCTCTCCCCTAGCTAGAGAAATAATGATTACCTTCTTCTGTTCATCATCAGAATCTAATAAGAAATCCATATATCTACAATGACAATATTAAATAATTAATAAAACATTCAATCAAAATGTTTAACCAAACGTAGACAAAATATTCATACAATATATAAACTTAACATTAAGTTAAATATTCATAAAAAGCACAAAATTAGAATGTTCAAACTATGGAATAGTGTTTACAATAAGTGTCAAATTAATAAGAATTCAATATGTAATAACTTGAAAATATAACTAAAGCGATATGCAACTTCCTTGTATCTTTCATCTTTATAAAAATATCTCTATAAAGTAGAGAACCATGTAAAGCCTTTATAACTTTTCCATATTGCACATTGTCAACGCCCAATTTATCTAAGGAATTCATACATTCCATTGTAATGTTAGCCTCTTGAGAGCTATTCTCTACAATGGATGATGTTTCACTTAGTTTTTCTTAAGTTAATTATTCTTCCTTTTTGATTGTTCACCAAGTATAAGCAAGACCTCTTCTACAATGTTATAATGTGTCTTCTTTGCCTTCTTATTCTTTGGAGATTTCTTCTTAGATGGAGAACTTATATCTTGATCTTCTTTTTCATTATATGAATAATCTTTATCAACATCATTTCCATGTTCCTCTTCTGTGTTATTCAATGAAGATTTAGTTCATGGATATGCATGCACACTAGTTGCAATAGTATCTCCAAAAATATGACACAAGTATAAAAATTCCTTACATCTTTTTTTCTTAAATATGTGAGTCAATTTATGTACCTATAATGATAAAAAGGGATTATGAGAATAAATATTATATAATATGATATATTAATAAAACAAAGACATATTTTACCTTAAATATATTTTCCCAACATTCATTTGTAGCATTAACTTCATCAATAAAGGAGTTGTAGTCGATTCTTATTTCTTTAGGTAAGTTCTTGAAA
>JAOQMP010091916.1:0-16290 GCA_027563575.1 Erythroxylum pedicellare
TGTAAATTAGTTGGTAAGAAGACTTGCCAACCGGTGTATTGTACGCAGTTCTATATGCACAAAGAGCATCGTCAAGTTGTTGGCTCCAATCTTTATGATTTGGGTTCACCATTTTCTCAAGGATTGACTTAATTTCTGTAGTTCACACTTATTCTTACCTGTTTGTTTGTGGATGGTAGGCCATAGACACCTTTTGAGTGACATGGCACTTCTTTAAAAGATTTCTTACCAATCAATTGCAAAAATGAGTACTTGTATTGCTAATCAATGGTTGTGGTGTTCAAAAGTTAGCAAAAATGTTAGACTTAACAATTGCAACAACTTTAGAATCATGAGTCCTAGTGGCTATAGCTTCCATCCATTTAGAAACATAATCCATAGCCAATAAAATGTAAACAAAAACCAAAAAAATAAGGAAATAGTCCCATAAAGTTAATACCCCATAAATTAAAATTTTCATATACAAGGATTAGCGATAAAGGCATTTGATAACTATGGAATAAATTACCTTATTTCTGGCATTGTTCACATACGTTGCAGGACATATAGGAATCTAAAAATATATTCGGCCAATAAAAATCACATTCAAGTATTTTCCTAGCAGTTCCATTAGGCCTAAAATGACCACTAGAAGCATACAAATGACAAAATTTTAAAATAAATTCACATTTATGCTCGGGCATACATCTTCTAATTACTTAGTCAGAACAACATTTTCATAATTGAGGATCATCCCAAATATAATATTTGGAATCACTCTCTATTCTATTCTGCCTACCTTTACTCATATCATTAGGTATCTCATAATTCACTAGATAGTTTATAATATCAGCATACCATGGAACCTTACCTTGAAGCATTAGTAATTGCTCATTCGAAAATAGCTCTGGTAATGGTATTGATCCTCTTCCTTCACAACTCGAATTAATTGGTCTACAACTGAGTTCTCTACATCTATCTTATCTTTGATCTCCAAATGAAACTCTTGGAGCAGGTGAATCCATTTAAAAAGCCTTGTCTTTGCTTCTTTCTTTGGTAAAAAAATACCTTAATGCTGCATGATTAGAATATATAATGATTTTAGAACTACAAAATAAAGTCTAAATTTATTTAAAGTAAATACAATAGGTAAAAGCTCCTTCTTTGTGGTGGAGTAGTTGCATTGTATTGGACTGAGAGTTCTTGAAGCTTAGTAAATGACACGAGTCATCTTTCCACATTTTTTACTAAGGATGGTACTGAAAACAAAATTGCTAGCATCACCCATAATCTCAAAGGGTTGACTCCAATTAGGTGGTTGAATGATTGATGCAGAAGTCAAAAGTTCCTTTAACTTGTGAAAAGCTTCCTTTCATCCCTCACCAAATTTAAATGGCACGTCCTTTTGGAACAAACGATAGAGATTTGATGAAATCTTATTGAAGTCTTTGATAAACTTGTGATAAAAAACTCTATGGATAAGAAAAGAATGAACCTCCCTCACATTTGTAGGATAAGGTAAGTTTTGCACAATATCTACCTTAACTTTCTCAAACTCAATCCTTTTAAATGAAATTACATGTCCCAAAACTATTCCTTGTTCAACCATAAAATGACATTTTTTATAATTTAAAATAAGATTAGTTTCGATGCACCATTTAAATACACAATTTAGATTATATAAGCATGCATCAAATGAATTCCCATAGACAGTAAAATCATCCATAAAAAGCTCAATAATGTTTTTAACATAGTCGGAGAAAATACTTACCATGCATCTCTGAAAGGTGGATGGGGAATTGCAAAGTCCAAAAAGCATTCTTCTATAAGCAAATGTACCAAATGGGCATGTGAAGGTTGTTTTCTCTTGATCTTTTGAAGCTATCATAATTTGGTCATAACCTAAACATGCATTAAGAAAACAATAGTGAGATTGTCCTGTAAGTCATTTAAGCATTTGTTTGACGAATAGGAGTGGAAAGTGATTCTTACGTGTATCATCATTTAACTTTTTGTAATCAATGCATACTCGCCATCCATTTTGAATTATTGTAGGGACAAACTTGTTATTCTCATTTTTACCATTGTAGTCCCAATCTTCTTCGACATCACTTGGACTGGACTTACCCATTTACTATCTAAAATTGGATAGACTATACCAACCTCAAGCAATTTCAAGATATCCATTTTCATCACTTCCATCATCGAAGGATTCAGTCTCCTTTGTGATTCTCTTGAAGGTTTAGATCTTTCTTCTAAAAGAATTCGATGCATGCATGTCGAGGGCTAATACCCTTAATTTCATCTATGGTCCACCCTATACCTGTGATGTGGTCTTTAAGCACTCGAATGAGCTTTTTCTCTTGAAGCCTGGTTAGATTCTTTGTTATGATTATCGGAAGTGTTTATCCTTCTCCCAAAAATACATACTCTATGTGCTCCGATAATTGCTTTAGTTCAATGGTTGGTGCCTGCACAATTGAAGGTATAGATTTCGTATGAGATATTGATAATTCAATATTTGCAAGTACATACCTTTTTGGCAACCCATGTGTTATTTTTAATTTTATTTCAAATTTCATATTATCTTTTGTTTGCTTTTGTCTTAGTATAGGATTTTATTTTTTGTTATGTTATTTCTTTTGTTTTGTATCCTTTTAATTTATATTTTAGAAGGATGTTAGTTTCATATTGGATGGATCAAAATCAAAACACAATTTACATATTTAAGAAAGTACCAATTTAACCGTTTCACTTATTTATAAATGCTTATATTGTGTACACTAGGGACAATGTACAACTTTAAGTGTATAGATGGGTTTAATGAATTCATGACTTCTTTAAGCCTATTATAATCCTAATTATAAATTTTATTAACTGATATCTTAAATTGGTTGAATCTGTCCATGAATACTATATTTCCTTGTTGAATATTGATTTGAATTAGTGTGCAAAAGGATGATGGTTATAATTAAATTAGATTTCTATGTAATATTTTTCGTAATCATTGAAATATTCAAGTTGAATGATATTGCATATTGTTTGCACATACGCACCCATATTTTTTGGTGAGCTTTTGAGCCTAAAGAGCAAACTTTCAAAATTTTTAAAGTTCTTGTTATTCTTTCATGTGTTATCGTCTACAGTAAGATAATTCTAGAACTTGCTTTCATTATACATATTGAGATCATATTTGTTAAATTAAAGCATTGACATAATAAAGGCATTTAGATTTACCAAATTGCTTTAGCTTATTTCTTTGAAAATTACCATACTTGTAACATTTACCTTTAGGAATAACCAAGTTGAGCCTTAGCCTTTTTCATTGCTTAAGCTAAAATTATAAACCTTTATCCTATTTTTCTTTGAAGACTGTTTATTGTTTCGAACCTTGAAGGGAGCCTTAGCCTTTTTCATTGTTTAAGCCCGAATTATAAACCTTTATCCTATTTTCTTTGAAGACTGTTTACTGTTTTGAACCTTGAAGGTTATTTACACTATTTATTTGTTGAGACTTGAAATTTTTGAAAGGTCCATATTTCTTAAAGTGTGATACTAAATGTTTAGTGTGAAAAAAATTGGAAAAAAATAAAAAACAAAGAAAAGAAAAAAGCATAAAAGGAAAAAAATATATAGTACCATTGGTTTTGCAATGAAAGGATCTATGTGTACTTGTAAACAAGTCTTGAATGTTATTGTGTAGTAAATTTCCTTCAATTCAACCCTTTTTATTATCCCATTCATACTGTACTTAAGCCCCGCTACAACCTTATAAAGACCTTTTTGATTTTTGTTTATAGTTTGTACATAAGTGATAGAGATGCGATTTTATTGCAAGCCTATGGTAAGAATTCTACTATACATTGATTGAGAGTTTTGCAATGTTTCACCATAAACACATAAGTGCATTGAGTGAAATTTTAGTTAGGATGTAAAGAGATATGATTTTGATTTGAATGTGATTGTTGATGTGACTCTTATTAATATTACTTAGGAAATTAATTTTAGGACAACTTGATTTTGATTGCATGCTAATTTGATTCAATAAGATATGATGATGCATAGTATGAATAAACCTTTTGAAATTGATGATAGATTGATGTAATTTATAATTTTGATTATGGTTTGCTTAAAGACAAGCAAAAACTTAAAGTGTGGGGATGTTTGATAAATGGATATTTGACTATATTTTACCAACCATATTTGATGTATTTTGCTTGATATTTTACACTTTTATCGTATATTTGATACTTAATTTGCTCTAAGCGTGTTCAATGGTTGGTGCCTTCATGAACTTAAAGAAGAAGAATTCAGACAAACACATAGCATAAAATAAAGAGTCGATGCACAAAAAGGATGCATGACCATCTGCCAGTGCACTTCTTTGAGACCATGCACTTTTGTGATATTCGGAGAATTCTAATTATGCATGTTCTTAGCACGACTGTACAAGAGACTGTGCATTTCCCCAAACCCTAAATTTCATTATAAAGAGGCATTTTGGGAGGTAAAAGAGGAGGTAGTCGGTAGAGCAGCGAGAGCAGACTCTTGGCGGCAATTCTAGACGTGGAGTTCATTCTCAAGGGATAATTTTGGTCTAAAGAAGCGGAAAACATAAAGATTCCATCGAAATATCCATTAAAATACAAGATCAAGCCTCTCCATTGCAAAAACATTCGATAAAAGACAATCAGGGAGATTTATAATTATGATTCCATTGTTTACGATTTTTTTTTCTTTCAATGTATGCTTGATTTTCTATTCGATAATGTGTATCTAAACATTTAGTTACGATCCAATTAATTGTATCTTTTATTAATGCAATTGGTTTGATTGATTGTTACGATCCAATTAATTGTTTTATTAATGTTCTAGTAATACAAAATATTATATCATAATCTGATTTCATATGTAGCGATTGAGAAATCCTAGATTTGAATAGATCCAAGGTAAATTGGAGGGAGTTGATTACAACCTTAGAGAGGATAATATAAATCTTCCAGATTAGGGTCAAACCTAATAGAGGGATTCAAAAAAATGGTAACATAGTCCTATAAAATTTAACCTGAGTAATTTGGTTAGAAACCTTATGATTAGTTATTAATAGACTCAAGGTTAGCTACTAACATATCATAGGACTCTCCACGGTCCAACTAATCAAAAAAACAATTGCATGATAAGAGATCCATCTATCAAGGGTTTAGGGGGATTCGAAACCTAGATACTAATTCTTGATATCGATAATTTACTAAGTGCTTTTGTAATCCTCTATTCAATTTTGTTTCCTATTTTATTTTAATTGATTACTTTTATTTCCTTTAATTAAAAATATAAAATCAATCCTTAGATTAGATAATAGGGGAAGAGCAATTACTAGTATTCATAGTTTTCGTAGGATTGACCCGTACTTGTCAGTACTAGCTAGAACTACACCTTGCTCTTATGATATTAAAATATTGACTTACTTATGACATAGGTCAATTAGTAATAATTCCTTAAATAAAAGGAATTCAAATTGTCCTAATGCTAAAATCCCTGGCAACGGTGCTAAAAACTTGTTGAGCAAAATTTATATATAATAAAACTTTCAATATACGCAAGTATACAGATCGTATCTTATAGTATGAAAAGGTATCGTTCCTACAAGGATTATGTAATAGCTAACAATCTAAACCTAACTTTGTATAAGGTAACACGAAATAATTGAATAAAAATAAATAACAAAAAGAAAAACAAATAAATAAATGAAACAAGTAAATAATAAAATAGTTGACTTGCCAATAAAATTAAGATTGATCAATATTGAAAACTTAGGAACTATTCTTTCCCTAATTTGTTTCCATACTCTTATTAATTCAATTATGTGTATGATTTTAGATTTCCTAAGGTATTTGTTACTCTCTCTTAAGATCTAATTAATTAACCCTAACTGGATATGAAATTTCCAGATTTGTAACCTAACATTTTCAATTAGATCTTAAGCTATCTAATAGATATGAAGTTCTCAAACAAGATCTCTCTTCAAATGATTGTTAATTTGATAATTGTGGGACTTATTACACTATCAAATCTCATTGCACAATCTAATCTGATTACGTTTGACTCACTTTCTCTATTTATTTTCAAGTATAAGCACACACAATTATCACAAACACCAAAATATGTATTGAAATCAACAAGAAATAAATTCACAAAATAAATCCCGAATGATTTCTAATAGGGATCTAAAAACCCATAAATATGGTAAACATTAAGAAAATTATATTACATATTAAGGACAATGAAAGAAACTAAAATGAAAAGAGAAAAAATTATTCAACACCTTGATTTGGAATTCTAGAATTTTCTGGGTGTTCTTCTTAATCTCTCCACTTTGATTCAATTTGATGTGTCGCTATTGTTTTTTTTAGTGTGCTTCACTTTTTTAAATAGTTCTTGAGGCTTCTAGGTTCTTTCTAAAGTTTTCTCACTTAACTTGTTTCCAAAAATAGCCCCAAAATGTCAAAAGAACAAAATAACTCGTAGGTTAGAAAAGTTGAAATTCCATGGAATTGTTGTTTGAGAGATACACGGTTTGATACACGACCGTGCACTAGATTGTGTATAACTTAAAATCTTCATAATTCGTGATTTTGTAAGTGCTAAGAGACTTATACTACTATAGACATAGGCGTGTATCCCTTATTTTCTTTAAATCTTCCTTGTTCTTTAATTATTTGATTTCCAACATTCACAAACAAATCAAACACCTCATGAAACATAAAATTAAGATCTAATTCTTGCTCCAAACCACACAACCACTTATAATAAATGTAAACACTAACAATAACACAATTCTAATCTTATACGCATGATAATCATCTAAGAAACATTTAAAAACCTAAAAAAAGATATTGTAGTTTATACCTATTAGTATTGATTCGGGAAATCCTTAACCAAGATCGAATGATGTTTCATAAATAGTTTACAAATGTCATTAATTGAATCAATAACTAATAATAAATAACTAATATGATTGGACTCAAAATATAGTAGACATTAATTTCATGCTCTATTTCTAATCGGAACATTGTATGATGAATTATACGAAAAATCATGCATAGAAAGGTTAGTCAAAACCACTTTCCTAAATATTTAGGTGGTCATGAAGTGTTGCTAGATATCATTCTTGATATATGATTATAAATTGTTTAAATGGAGAATTAAAGATAAATTAAAAGGCATTTTAATTTATCTAATTCTGATTATGAATTAGAATTATAATTGATAATCATTGGCAATATATTTGAGAACCTAAAGCGTCTTACATAGAAAAATAGGTTGTAGAGCAACTATATTTTAATCAAGTTAGACTTGATTTTAAAGTTTGAGAAACTTTATGATTAAATATGAGATATTTAATAAATAAGGATCAATATAAGATATTGGATCTTAATTTAGGCATAATTTATATTAGGAGAAAATTCTGACTAATGAAATCAATTAATGAAAAAGTGTTGATCACCTGTAACAGTCGGATGGTAACTTTTTGAAAGATAATGCGGAGAGAAACATGAATATCTTTCAGCTTAAAGGAATGGGCAATACTTTACTACTGAAATCTTCATTAGAGCTGTTTTTTTAGCTGTACTTTGCCTAACAATGTTGGTTAAGGGTGTTTTTTAAGCTTTTGGTATTAGTGAAATTGTATAAGGTTTGTGTAGGATCTGTATGGTAAATATTTGATTGATTTGGTCTTGTAATTGTTCTATTTTGAGAGTATTAATATCATTCTTTACCTTAAAAAAGAAAAAAAAACTATTTTCTTTTAGTTTATTGAATTAAGGCACTTGTTAATCACATTTTTGGTCATGCGCCAAATACTATCAATGATGCTATATCTTATATCATCACAGTGCATCAACAAATAAGGATAACAAACCAAACATCCAGAACAATCAATTGATCCCTAACATGAATTAGGGGAATAAAAATGAGTTGAAGCTTAAATAAAAATTTAATGGTACAGAATCTAAGGTTCAGTGAAAGAGTTATTCGGTTTGATAGAACTAGTTTAGTCTATATCAACATTAAGTTTTAATTAATTAAGTTTTAGATTGATTTTTGACTCAATAATTGGTTAATTTTAAATTCATTTTTGACTTAAAAATTTGACGATCTAATTTTTTTTCCTGAAATGATGTTATTTTAATTAAAAATTTTCTTTTAGAACAATGTTAGCTTGATTTAATTATTTAAAATAATATCGTTTTAATTTATAAATTTAAGAAATTAAAAGTAAAAAAACTTGATTTTATATATAACTTAAATAATGCTTTTAAGGTGCTACAAGTCAAATTGTTGGGGTATGTATACTAGTGAGAAGGACAACACTACTGCTTCTTCTTTACCATATGATTCCTTTATTAATGATGCAACTTACCATGCCTTAACATTAGCTTTAGGTCTCAAGAATGCTTAGGTATTAACAAGAAAGTCTTTGTTGAAAGAAGTTGTAGTAATTAATGATTAATTATCTTTCAGTCTGTTTTTATGTGTTTAAAATCTAGGCATGAAATGAATATGTAGTGGAATTTGTTGCATGCAACATGTTTATCAACGTAATTATATAGATGCACATTTTTTCTTTAATAAGGATGTTTTCTTTAACAATAGTACTAATCTATTTTTCACAATACTTTAATGGAGTCTTAAATATTTTCTTCACAACATACAATAAGTACTTATCAATGAAATTCATCAAAATTAAGATGTTAGATAAAAAATACTACTATAAATAGAGGAAATATATCTAAAAAATTATAACACTAGAGTGATATAAAATATAGTAACTATATAAGTTGTAGGTATATAGTATCAGACCTAGATTGCAATAAAGAAAACTAATATTGAAATAAAAATTATAAAACCTAGTTTGCAAATTGACACTAAAAACTCTACACCTTGCAGGTTGCCAGAAAAAGTTTCAAAATATACCTTATGAACCATTAAATTACACTAAAATAAACTCAACTTATATATAGTTTTAAAATAATTGAAAATTTATTAAAGGCATTTATAAATTGGCTTAAATTTGATTATTCTTGCTATGTAAAATAAGTAGTTTATAACTTTTCAAATTATGAGAAATTAACTTTGCATATACATTTTAATATGTTTTTTTTACTAAGTAATACAAATGTAAGGTAATTCATTTTTATTTTTTATTGAATGTTTATGCTAATGAACAAGTAGATTTTGAACTAAAAAAAAGTAGATTTTGTAAAAGGAAATTATAAGTTGGCTGAGAACAGATAGTTCTTAATACTTAACTTAGTGTCAAAATAATAACAAAGTGAATCATGGATCTAAAAAAATTGCATCAAGCAAATATATATCTTCTAATTCTTGTACTTTAACCTTTTTCTATAGGAAGAAAGAAAACCAAAGGCACACAAAGATTGGGATAAAATGAATTAAAAAGAAGTGGCATAGTCATCAGATCCTCCCATTGGTTTATGTCATACAACCAATTAGTTGGTTTTAATTTAGTGACAAAATAATTTGAAGGCATTCTTTATATTATACATATCCATAAGTATATGATAAAGTTTATGGGATAAATCTAAATTGCAAATGAATTTATGATGAGATTATAATTATGAGATTCATATTGAATTTATGTATTATCCTAAATTGTTTCTAGTCATTGTTCTCTTAAAACAAGACATTAATAGAGCATAAAAAATAGTATACGTTATGTTTCTTTCTTATAAAGGAAGTAGTTGATCTCATAGACTAAAGTATGAGAATATTTAAACAAACCTATACTTGCCTGTTAAAGAACAAGTTCACTAAACTGACCCCATATGAGAAATTTATTTGGAACATTACTTATATATCTATAAAAATTCTTATTGTGATGATTGTATAAGTGATTCTTTAAGTTAAGATTTTCAAAGTTATCTCATATAGGAATTGCTATATTTTGATACTACTTATGACCTATTCTAGTTAAGGGTAGCTTAATTGGTAGTCACTAGATATAGTATGAATTATATAAAGGTAGTTGAGTGATCAATATAAGATTCATCACCCTAAAGTAATTGGGAAAATGTTTCATTGTTCTTGAATTGTGTTGATTCGAAAAATTCTTGGACACAGTGGAATGATACTTTGTAAAATAGTTTACAAATATCATTAATTGAATCAACTACTAATGACTTAAATAGAGTAGACATTAATTATATGCTTTATGACTAATCGGGAACATTATACAATGAAAGGATCATGTTATATGAAAAAAATCATATATGGAAAGGTTAGTCAAAAAATTTGACATTCTTAAATATTTAGGCGGTTATGATGTTTTGCTAAATGTCAATCTTGATATATGAATATAAATTATTTAACTAGATAATTAAAGATAAATTAAAGAAGTTTAACTGTAAGAGTCGGTCTCCAAAACTACTGAGGGTTAAGGTGTTAGAATACTGAGTCACACGAGTTACATCATTATAGAATTAATTTGGTGCATTTAGGTGATGATTTTATGATTTCATTCACATGCATTATATTAGCATACACACATGAATTATGATTTATAAAAAAATGCAAAGATTTTATGTGCACTCAATTGATATGTTCCGAGTTATGAAAGTTACAAAATGATTGTGATACGATTGTGCATTTATAATGTCTTGTATTTTGATTTACCAATAAAAAGAATTGATGGACCATAATTGCTAATTCGGAGTTAATTGTCATGATTGGAAGATTGATGAATTAATATGTACATTTAGCCTAGGAAAAATTTCAAGTGACAAGACAAGTTGACATGTGAAAATTTAGGATGACTAAGCCTATCAAATGAGTGACAAATGACTTGGAGAATTAAGTGAAAAATGGCTTAGGAATTAAGTGACATTTGGCAGCCAAAAAGGAGGACATGTAGCTTACTTAATTACATGACAAGTGTCCTTCAGAGAAAAGGAAACACTTATCTTACACTAACCGACATATACATTTCCTGGGTCTCCCACACTCTTGAATTTCACCCTTAGATATGTCCATCACCACCCTAAAACCATGGAAAATCCTTCATAAAGAGAGCTAGAGAGGCTGAACATTGATACGTATCTTGTTGTCAAAATTTGTCTTTATTTTCTGGTCATGGTTGAACACATCATACTCCCTCAATGTTCTTGAATTGTTCTTCCATGTGAGGCTAAGCAAGCTCGAAATTTCAGTTGGCATTCAAGCTAATCAAATAAGTGAAATACTGACCTATTATGGTATATGTCAGCTGAATTTTATTATGGCTAATTAGCGATGGATTGAATATGGTGTTGGCGTTAAAGATGTGCTGGAAATGAAGAATGAACGGGTACTTTTCTATTTTATTTTTGCATGTATGGAAACAATAGTTTATGGGCTGTTGTATAGATGATTTAAGTTGAGATTTGAAGTATAATTGATGAGGAATTCATACTAAAGATAGGTGTTATTAAGGTGCTTTCGAATTTGTAAAATTAGAGCTGTAGGCGTGTTTACAAAAAAGTGAATTTTAATGACATAAGTGAGCAAAATTTTGTAAGCCTTGGTGTAACCAATATGGAAGTTATATTAACTTCAAATGAAGTAAATTTAAAGGCCATGAAATCTAAAAATTTTCAGGTTTTAGTAATGTCTTTAAGCTTGTAAAATTTGTGAAGTATTGAAAGTAGTAAAGTTACACACATTTATGATGTTGATGACAAATTTTGGAATTTTAGTTTCAGCCTTGTGTACATGTTGAACTATCCGAGAAAATTACTCCAAATTGGAGTATTTGGACTTGATTAAGTATAGGAATGAGCTTAGATTGTTTCTTGATTAATTGGCTAAGAGATTGATAAGTTTATGTAGTTAATTGATGTCATAACCTAAAGAATGGACTGTTTTGATGTGATTGTATTCAAAGTTGAAAATTATGATTTGTTAAAGGAATAAATGTGTTCTTTTAATGCAAACATGATCTTAAGGACATGAGTAATGTGTATAAGTTATGGATTAATGAGCATTGAAGAACATGGGATAATTATGAATGAGAATTGGGTAAATGTATGAATATATATTATTGGACAAAGTTTAGTGAATGTATAGATCTAGCTTACTAAAGTTTCATATTTAAAGTAACAATTGTGTGTGTGTTATAAGAGGGTTTTAGATAATGAAAATGTACAAGGATAAGTGTAATGTATGGTTGATGAATTTGGAGTAAGTCTAGCTAAATTAAAGGTATAAACCTGATAGCAAAATGGTAGTATACAAGCTATAATGTTTGAATGTTCTTAGGGTGTATAAGCACAAATTGAATAGTCAAGATTTATGCGTAAGAATACATACCCGGAAAGTCAATTGAGCATGTATTGAAATATGTCACATATACACATGCATGATTGTATATTTATATGATTAAACAACTTAGTGATTTGTAAACTATGTGTGTATGTATTGCATGATGATAGACGCGTAAGGTGATCGTCAACATCCAGACATTACCGGAACATTGAGGCAATAACATTTGTGGAATGTACTATGAGTCAACTTAGATGTGTAAACTCACTTATATATGCTTCTATGTGAATTGTATGTTTGATGTGAAATGCGAGTACAACTGATTGAGACATGCTAGACTTAGGTTTGAGGAGTCAATTATATGATATAAGCACACAGAAATGAAAGGTAATAAAAGCATAGCTTATGAAATGATACATCTCATCATATTGAAATGCATGATCAGATAAAGGAGTTGTGATCAAAGTGAACAATGTGCAGAAAAGAGCTTTGAGCTCACAATTATGAAAAAGAGCCTCAGGCTCCGATAGCAGGGACTCGATATCCATAATAGGTACGGGCTAGCCATGGACTTGGTACCCACAACAGGTACAAGATAACAGATTGTATTAGTAGGCACTTGGTCATAAAAAAGAGAGAATGAATACATATGTACATATACATATGCATCCTTATATGCATCATATGATTGAATTGAAATGATTTCTTGAATTGCTTTGAAATAGTGAAATAAAGTCAATGGAGAATGTGATGTAATATGCAATACTGTCTTACATGATATACTTATTGAAGTGTGATAAATTGTAATATAACTTGTCATTGTGATTTGACTTGTGTGAGTGCATCGATGATGGTTCACTCACAAAGTTTGTAAACTCATCAAAATTGCAACGTTGTTTTCTTTTAGGTTTAAGGGAGTTCTAGCTACCAAAATGATATATTAGAAGTTTAGTTCTTACATTTTGGGGACAAAAATGACTCAAAGGTCTGATCAGCTGAATCTACGGAGTTTAGTTAAAGTCTTTTGAATTAGCCTCCCATATCATGTTACACATTTTTGTACTAAGATTAAACTCTAAACTGTTGTGTAATGTTTATGTTGGATTTTGAATTATAATGACATATGTGACCTTTTATGTGTATGATAGAAATGAGAAGAAATGAATGTTTTAAATGCTTATGATACGTTCGATGTCTTTATTTAGTTAATTTGATTGCCCTAATGTTTCTTTCTATAAAGTATATCCTCAAATATCTTCTAATATGTTCGAGATTATACTCTATGGGTGTGGTATGTTACAATTTTGGTATCAGAGTATGGTTTGACATTTTTAAGGATATATGTGAGCATTTCAACGTGGCATATAGTAAGAGACCCATATAGTGATCACTATTATTGTTTGTTATAGGTCATCTACTATAGGAGACTGTGTCACAGAATCAGCTGATCTTGAGTCAATAGGAGCTAATAGAGAGCCCCTATACCCCAGTCTGAGCAAATACCTTAGAGAGTCCCTGAGAGGAGAGAAAGTAGGTAAAATAAACTTAGGAAGCAAGGAGCTATAGACTTCTATGGAAGTACAGATCCTGCCAAGGCAAAGGGTTGGCTGGAGAGAGTAGAGAGAGTATTTGATCAGATGGATTGTGAGCCTGATGACAGGTTCGACTATGCAATCTCATTACTTCAAGGTCTAGCCTATCAGTGGTGGAAGATAGTTCTAAGTAGTTTTGCCCGACCTTGTAGACTGACATGAGAGGACTTCCTGAAGGTCTTTAAAGATAATTACATCCCAAAGATCTATTTGGACAAGAAGACGAAGGAATTTCTTGATCTGAAATAAGGAAATATCACTGTAGCTGAGTATGAGCTACAATTCAATGGACTATCGAGGTATGCTACTACTCTGATCCCGACTAAAGAAGATAAATGTAGGCGATTTGAGCATAGTTTGTGTAATATCCTACCTCCTAAAATTTTTAAGAGATTAAACTGTTCGATTGATTCACATGAGTTATTTCATTTAAGAATTTATGAGATGTATTTCATTCACATGCATAATATTAGTATACACTTATGAATCATGATTTAGAAAACATTGTAAGATATTATATGCACTCAATTGATATATTCCAGAGTATGGAATGAAAATAAATGTGATATGAATGTGCATTCCCAATGTTTTGCATTTTGATTTACCAATAACATGCATTGATGCATTATAATTAACAAATTGGGTATTTATTGTTACAATTGAGTAAGTAATGAGGTGATATGTGCATCTAGTATAAGAAAAATTTTAGAGAGCAAGATAAATTTATAAATGGGAATTTAGGTTGAATAGGCCTATGAAATGGTGACATGTGGCATTGGGAATAAGAGACAAATGGCTCAATTAAATGGATGACAAGTGGATTGAGTATAATTGCAACAAGTGGCCTTTTAAGTTTGTGACAAATGGCACTTTAGACTTGTGACATGTGGAGTAACATCTATAGCCTTACAAATGGTGACATCTATAGCCTTACAATTGGTGACATGTGTAGCCTTACAATTGGTGACATGTGTAACCTTACAATTGGTGACATGTGTAGCCTTACAAGTAATGACATACGGAGGCTTAAAATGAGTGAAATATAGAGCCTAAAGTAAGTGACACATGGACCAAAATAATAGTAACATATGGACCAATAGAAGGATAACGTACTAATAGAATGGCGACACATGGACCAATGGAATGGTGACATATGGATTAGTTTGACCTTCTTGAATTTTCTAGAGAAAATGGATGAAAAGGCAATATAAGTAAGAGTGAAGGTCTTCCATAAGGCTAGAAGAGGGAGAGTATCGAAAATGAGAAGAGAAGGAGAGAAAAAGTGGAAGAGAAGAGAAGGAAAGAAGTTATCAAGGGAAGTTGAAATTCTGGTTTCATCATCTTTCTCTTTCTATCTATCTTTCATATTCTTAGAGAACGAATTTGAAGAAACTCAAAGAATGAAAGTTGTATATATAGGTCTTAACTTGACCACTGTCAAATTTTCTTGACAAAATAGTGACTAGATCTTGAGTTATGCTTGTTTTCCTAATACTGCCTATGATAGACCCTTGTGCAGGAATGTTGTATTATTTCCTGATATTTGAGGACCATAGAGTCTGAATTAGTGAAAGTATAAAACATGAAAAATGATAATTGATGTCTTATTAATGCTTCTATGAAAATATTTTGTTAGGATATGTGTTTATAATGATTTATTATGTCTTGTGTATTGGCTGCTAGTTTGTTTCTTACCAAAAATAGGACAGAATTTGGGTGGAGATTATATTTTTAAGGGAGATTTTGTTGTGTAATTTCAGATATAATAAGAGTAATGGAAGTCTAGTTTCTGAGGGAATAAGAATCATGGCATTTGTATTTTTGTAGAGAGATTTATGATTAAAAGAAGACAGCTTGTTCATAAAAGAACATTAGATTTATGATTAAAAGGATGTAAACATTGCACATAAGGTTAGGTTAGCTTAATGGTTAAGAGACATTAAGCTGAATTTGTAAGTGAATTATTAACCTATTGAAATATGTTATAATAATATCTATGATGATTGGTTAGGGATCAACTTGGTTGTGGTCGTGTATGAATATGAGATACATGTTTGAGTAATAAATACTTTGTATATTTGTATGTATAAAGGCTCGGGAGTTGTGAATCAAGGAGCTTGTACCGAGGATTGTTGAAGTCAAAGGAGTGTAGACCTTCTTTTGAGGTGAGATGGGGAACCCATATCTCTCAAATGGGTTAGGACATCCAAAGGCATGCATGATGACTTGTATGTGAATTTTGAACCTAAGTAATGCATAGTATAATTGAATCTCAAATAGAGGCTAGTATATTTGTGTAATTAATAAACAGCATTGTTTTAAATAAATCTTTGCACTTGGAGTGCAATTGATGTTTTATTACATGTTTTGAGAAATGAGATTGTTTTCAACAAACCTACAC
>JAOQMP010091931.1:0-16290 GCA_027563575.1 Erythroxylum pedicellare
TCTTCTTTCAAACCGTCCTAAGATGGTATTAATCTGATATCCCAAATGACAGTTATGCTAATTGCCTCAAGATAGGTGCTATAAGATTGAGGTTTTTCCAAATAAATCTGTCCTGAAATCTAAGAAGGGTATTGTTTTGATGCTTGTCCTAGTGGGGGATCGCCACCCTTGTAGAGCACGCTTTCAGATGTCACTTAGGATGTCAGACACGTGAACCACGAGGGCGGGGACCCAACAAGTAGATAAAAAAAAGCTATTAGCATATGATAGGAATCTCCAAGGTCCAATAGTCAACAAAACAATTGCATAATAAATGGTTAATTATTTAATGGTTTTAGGGGGATCCATCACTTAGACACTAATTTTTGATATTGATTGTTTTCTAAGTGATTTCTTTCTTTTCTGTGTTAAATATTACTGCCTATTTTATTTTAATTGTTAAGTTTTATTTTCATAATTAAAAACCAAAATCCAATTCGTAAGCTAGGTAATAGGAGAAAGGTAATTACTAATAATCATTATCTTCATGGGATTGACCCATACTTGCTGGTATTAGCTATAGCTACACTATGCTCCTGTAGTAAAATTAATATTGGTATAGAAATAAACCAATAAGTACTCTAATTTCCCCACATACTCTCGGTCGTAAAAACTCATCTTAGTGGAGAATTTTGTGTATCTCATTTATTACATCTCTCCCATCATTCAAAATTGGATAGTGTTCGAACGATCCCTGTCTTAACAACCTCTCTCCATGAAAAATATGGAGAGGACCTCTAGTGTAAGCTATTTGTAGGCTGGCTCTTTAATGCCAAAAATTCGGGACCATGTTCGAACATTAACAAGGTCCTGAACTTGTTGGGCTAAGCCAACTTGCTCTAGTGCCATCTAATCAATAAATCGATTAGTACCGAACTTCTTATCCTTAAGCATCTGGTACTATTCCTCCAAGGACCTTGGTTGCTCTAGGGGCTGAACTAAATTTGAGGAACCTTCTCCTCTTTGTTGCTTCCTAGGCATCTCCTTTTCTCATCGTGATTTTGTCATTAGTGCTTGAAACATTGAACAAGTGAGAGAAATTTTTTTAGATAAATTACGTGCCTATCCTTTTCCCCACACTTAAAGTTTATTGTGCTCACTAAATAATTAATTGTGAAAATAAAATGACAATAAAAACTAAAACATATAAAAATAATTGATATCTGAACACCAATGACTAAATAAAGAAACAATAAAATAAAGAAATAATTAGAAAAATTAGCTGAAAATCTAATTAATTTCAAAATTAAAATTAGAAATATTGTAATTAACAAATTAAGCTAACTAAATTGTTAAATTACAAAATTTTAATACTAAAACTACACCAACCTATCTCGAAAGCTTGTAACCCTTTATAAATGTGTGCAACTTTAAAATTACATGCTTAGACATAAACAAAAATTGCACCAAACATTAAAACACATAGACATGCATACCCTACACATCAATTACCCATGTTCTCATCATTAGGAAGCTTGATTTCCTATCCTAAAACACACCAAAAATTAAATAAATCATATTCTTATATACAAAGATGAATGAAATAACATAGAATTCAAAATTAAATCTAAACTAATCCATATGTAGCCTCCCATGTAGCGCTTGTTTAACGTCATTAGGTCGACATATCCTATACATTTACCCTTATCCTGGGTCTATAATCAGTAGCTTGCTTCCACCCGCTTTTCTACATAAGGGTTTTGTAACTTATAGGTAGGCCATATGTTGCAAAATAATCATAAGGGCATAATTGATTAGATTAATAACAATAATGGACTTCTTTAATGCCCTTATTAATGACAAACTATTAATAAAAGAGGAAATAACAAAACTCTATGAATTGTCGGTTAACATAAGCAGTTTGTCTTGAAGGATGTGGGAACCTTTTGTACTTAAGGTGACTACTAATGCTTCACTGTTAGTGTCTACATTTTCTTCCTCCGATAGTTCTTCCTCGGCTACCTTTGTCCACTCTTCTTCTTCTTCTTCCTATACAAAGGTTTCTAGCTTATCTTCTTTAATTAACTTTTTCCACTCCATTACTTCTTTTTCTTGGATAGAGGTTTCTTCTTCCTTTTCTTCTGAAAGCTCTTCTTGGCATGTCACTCCATTCATGCATCCTTTATCTTTTCTTCAGTCTGCTATGATAATAAGCTCAATTAATCTTCTTTATTGTCCTCGAGATATTTGGGTAAAGACAAACTTTGTTCAAATTCGCATCAGCTAGCTTTCATTTTGGTAAAGAGTTCCATTATTTTATCTTTAATACTCTCATCCTCTTCTTCTTCATCTTCTAGGAGCTCTTTTTACTACTGAGGGTGACTGTCGTTCCACATTCTCTAGGATCTATTTTAGTAGCACTAGCCAAACTCCGCTGTGCTTCTTTAGATAATATCTCCACTAATTGGTTAACCTGATTCACGATGTTTTGTAAACAAACCTCTATTTCCTAGTGCCTCACAATTGACTCTAGAAATAAATTATTTATTATTTATTCTATAGTTGGCTCGTTAACTTGAGGTGCTTGGTGCTATAAATATCTAACCGGAGTGTAGTCATTCCATCCATAAGCATAAGAGTTGCTTCACTATAATTTGTAACTGTTCTTATATGGTACACATTAAGGTTGGTTTCACTTGCTCGGTTGCTCCCATATATAAGTTGGTGTTCAACATTCATGATTGTATTGGTTACTCCCACAAACGTTGTAATATGGAATGGATGTCAATTGAGAAAAACATATGACGAAACCTCTCTTTCCTATAATGTGATGGTATGTATTGCGATAAAATATCATAGATCCTATAAAAGTATTGTCCACTTCATACGTTCATTGTGAGATGTGGTGATGATGATAAACCTTAATCCCTAAAATAAACCACAAACACACTGTCAATGTAGAGAAGTTAAAAAGATAGTTAAACGAATAAGCCAAATTACAACAAGATACAATAAGACTAAAATAAAATAAAATCATGACTTGAGTAATAGCGTTTAGGTGTTCCTAATATCAATGTCTATGGCAATGACACCAAAAACTTGATTTGTCTCTACTTAAGGTGAATGTTGAATTAACTGCAACTACATGATGTAGCTGTACTGATTCGAACCTTGTTCGTATCCTTGGAGGTCAAATAAAAAATAATCGAAAGATTGCAATATAGGATGTAACCTTAGGTTATTTCACTTAATCGGAACCTAAAATGAATGAACCTAAGTTAACCTATATGTCGTACAATGCAAGCTAATTAGGAAAAGGGAGATTTTTGATCTTTTAAAACACTAACCAAACTAAATTGAATTGTAAAAAAAAGTTTGTAAAATGTATTTTTTGGATTTTTGGGAATAAAAAATGGAAAGATTAAAACAAGTGATCAAAAGTGATAGAATCCTCTCGAAAATGACCTTTGGCCATCCTAGTCCAAAATTGATTTTTCTATAGAGTAGTGATCACTAAGCTTTAAAATGATAAACCTTAAAGAACTCTTTAAGTCCATGATCTTAATCAATGGGACTCCATTTCTTAAGATCCCGATAAATGCAGCTTAATGTGTGTAGTAGGATCACCCAATGTAATAGGTCAAATGAAATCTTAATCAACTCAATATCAAATACAACCATGCAAGAATAAAGAGAATCAAGAAGATCACAAATGACATATATGAGACTTCATATATTCAAACTCAAAGTTTTACATCAACCAATCCGCCTACACATAATCCAACATTTGATCAAACCATAATCAAGTAACTTAACTACAAGATACAAATGCTAGACTTAGGCATTCATAAATCATAGCTAAACTACGGATTAAGCTACTCCCCTTCTAAGAACATTGAACTCTAGCCTTTGCTACATCTTCAAGAGGAAGGAAATCGCCTAGCCATGCATTACAACCGGAAGCCTCATAACTAGTAATGAACCCGAGCTAACCATGGTGGAAGTTGGCGGTGAAAAATGGAAGATAAAAGAAAATGAGACAAGTCTCCAAAAGGAACCGTGGGTGTCAAAGTAGTGGGATCTGTATCTAATCTGTCGGTTGCTGTTGTTACTTATCCCAAAATAGGTTTTCTTTCCAAAAAAGAAGTTGTGGATTGGGTTATGCAGTATATGAAATTTCTAGAAATGGTTCGGGTTTGGCTGATTTGAAGGTTCATCGCGATGAAACGCAGACTTTGTTGCAGTAATCTTTAATGGTTTTGCTGCAGCGAAACACTAACTTCATCGCGGTAATATTTAATGGTTACGCTGTAGTGAAACATTGACTTCATCACGGCGAACTTTGCCCGAATCGTCCATGCTTGATATTGTGACTTCAAGTTATTTGTTCCACTTTTGGCTCATTGTCTTGAGGTTCCTATAATGAAAAGAGAAATTTTGTAATATCAGTTCTCATATAAATCAAGTGAGTGCAATTATTAACTAATTATGACAATTTGATACTCAAATTACATTAATTCAATAGCAAGCACTTTTAAGTCAAATTAAGCACAATATCTAACAAAAGGGGCCGAAAAGTATAACAAAATTCATAAAATGTCACTAAATAATGTAAAAAACTTTGGTTCAATCAAATTCCCCCACACTTAGACATTTTTACTCCTGGACAAAGCTTATGAAAGATTAAAGATATACATGTACAGAAGACAATACCGACCACACTTAAAAGTGAGAGTAGAAAATTTGTAAAATCACTTTCTCATAAATCAACCAAAGTAGATTGAGAGAATGCTAAGAAGATAAATACTACAAGAATTTAATCCAAGAGATCGGGCAAAAGAGATTTCTCTCAAGTGAAACTGTTTAACGCTCAATTCACTTGTCTTGGGATAATTTCACTCTAAAATCTACCTAGTCCATTCTCTACCATAAGCTTTTCATAGTTCTACCTCTCCACTACAAGAACCATAATTTCGCAAATCAAGAGGACTTTAAGGGTTATAATGATGGATGAAGGCCAAGTGAAATGGAAGGAATAAAAGAAGAAAGAGATAAGTAAAATGCACTACAATTATTCTCATCATCAAACAAGCATCAACTATTATAAAGAAAAGATTTAAAACTCTACCCTAGATTTTTATTTAGTACACAATCGAATTCTATAGTTGAAAACAATTACTCAGGCAAACTCATAATTCTGAGGCAAACAACACGTCTTTTGCTTTTTTTTAACTTGAACTAAAAAAGAAAAACTAGAGATAAAATATTTACATCAATATGAAGACATGTGCATGCACTCATAAAGATGGCTTAAGGGGCTAACAATGGTTAAATGTTTGGGCTTATGTTTCGATTAATAGTTTTGAAATGAACCCTCTAACATATTCACGAAATTTTAGTTCATAAGGCCTTAATTAAGAATTAAAACAAGTTCTAGAGAGATATGAAATTAAGCAAATACACAAAAATGAAGGAATTGAGGCTCAAATATCCTTCCAACAAGGTTAATATCTCAATTAAGCGATCTCAAGGTTTAAAATACATATATCACCACTTTTTTTTAGCATACTCTCATTTAACTCTCTCTAAAAACATTGAAAATGGAATTAGCCAAAATCAACTATCATTTTAAAATATGGATGATTTTTCAAAAGCACATGTAACATTTTAAATTTTTCAAAAAATTCAACACAGGAGTATTAAGAATCTAATTTGGAAAAATTGTTGAGCTGAGGGAATAAAAACATTTTTGGCCAAGAAAAGATGAAGAGGTGTCATAGCGGCAACCACAAGTTTTTCGTGGCGAAGTATTTTCATGCAGAGTTTCGTCGCGGCGAAAGATGGCAGAAACACGAAAAATGGCATAAAATGACATATAAGTGCAAATTCACCTTAAACCAAGTTAACAACCGTAAACACACAAGTGACCAAAATTTGATGCATGAAGAAGCTGTTGTGTTGAATTCAAAAGATAGACATTCTTCCCCCACACTTAAACATAAGATTGTCCTCAATGTTAAACAAGCAAAGATAAAGCACAAAGAAAGAATGCAGAAAGTGCAAGTCAGCACAACAAAAGGACAGGAAGAGACAAAACTAGAAAGAAAGTTTATTGAATTGAAAAACTATTAATCAAACTCAAAACTAAGCTATTTTCCTAATGGGTTATTTCTCCCCCACACTTACTTAACAAACTAATGCACCAATATATGTCACGAGCAATCATAGGGAATAAGTAAGTAAACAAGTGAAGGAAAGAAACAACTTGACATTCATGGAAGCTTCTAGTTCTCATGATAGAGCTTCAATAGATGGCCATTCACCTTAAGCTTGGCTCCAGTCTCTTCATATAGAAGCTCCACCATGCCAAAGTTGTGCACCTTTATGATTATATACGACCCATCCTAACGAGTGTTAAACTTTCCTTACTTAAAAACAAAACAAGCCTTAAAAAATCGCACTTTATCTCCCTTTCTGACGGTCTTCCTTATAAGAATCTTATCGTGCACAAGCTTGGTTTTCTCCTTGTATAGTTGAGAGTTTTCATACGCCTCTAGCCTCAACTCTTCTAACTCTTGCAATTGGAGCTTTCTTTCCATACCAAAAGATTCTAAACCCATATTGCATTGCTTGACTGGCCAATATGCTTTATGTTCCAACTCTATTGGAAAATGGCAAGCTTTGCCATAGATTAAACGGTAGGATGACATGCCAATTGGTGAATTATAGGTAGTTCGATAAGCCCACAATGCTTCTTCTAGTCGCAAGCTCCAATCTTTCTTTGTTGGCTTCACTATTTTCTCCCAAAATGTGCTTCACCTCTCTATTGGATACTTCATCTTGACCATTGGTTTAGGGTTGATATGGAGTGGAGACTTTGTGAGTGACACCAAATTTGGAAAATAGGTTATCAATTATCCTATTACAGAAATATGTACCGCTATCACTTACCACAACCTTTAGAATCCCAAACCTACAGAAAATGTTGGACTTAAGAAATTTAGACACTATTTGAGCATCATCTTTTCTAGTAGGTACAGCCTCTATCCATTTGGGCACATAATCGATAGCTAAAAGTATATATATAAAACCAAAAGACAAATGAAAAGGACCCATGAAATCAATCCCCTAAACATCAAAGATTTCACAAAATAGTAAAGGCTGCTAAGGCATTTCATGCCTTTTACCTAACCCTCTAAAATGCTGACATTTGTCATAGGACTGGCAAAATGTAAAACAATCTCTAAAAAAGGTTAGCCAGTAAAAACCACGGTCTAACTTCCAAGATGTTCTCCTTGCACTAAAATGACCCCCACAAACCATGGAATGGCAAGCTGAAATAATGGCATCGAATTCTTCATTAGGTACACACTTTCTGATGACTTGGTCATTGCACATCCTCCATAGATGAGGAGCATCCCAAATGTAACGTCTTGCTTCGCTCTTGAGCTTTTAGGCCTGTGACTTAGACATAAGCAGAAGTGAGTCCAATCATGAGATAATCAACTATATATTCATATCAAGGCTCTTTTAAAATTAGAGCATATAAAGAATCACAAGTGAGTTCAGAAGGGTCTACTCCCCTTGTATCCTCTGATAACCTACTTAAGTGATCAGCTACATGATTCAATGCCCCAACTCGATCCTTAATCTCAATGTCAAATTCTTAAAGAAGTAAAGCCCATCCTATCAATATTGGCTTAGATTGTGCTTTCTTGAGAAGATAGTGGACAAATGCATGATTAATAAAAACAGTTACATAAGAATTTAACAGATAAGGCCTGAATTTTTCTAATGTGAAGACTACTGCAAACAGCTCTTTCTACATTGTTATGTAGTTGATTTGAGCTGCATCCAAAGTTTTCAAGGCATAAGCAGTGGCTCTTGAGAGGTTCTCCTCCTTTTGCCCCAACATAGCTCCTACATCACAATTAGAAGCATCACATGAAACCTTAAAAGGTAATTTCCAATCAGGGGTAATCAGAATAAAGGGAAATGAGTTTAGATTTTAACTTATCAAAAGCATCTCTACAAGAAGCATCAAAGTCAAATTTTTCATCTTTTTGTAAAAGCTTTGAAAGAGGTAATGCAATCTTGCTAAAATTTTTTATGAAAAGCCTATAAAATCTTGCTTGACCCAAAAATGATCTTATATCTTTAACACAGACAGGATAAGGCAAAGAAGATATGACGTCAATCTTAGCTTTATCAACTTCAATTCCCTTGCTAGAAATCAAATGACCTAACATCATTCCTTCATTGATCATGAAATGACATTTCTCAAAGTTTAAAATTAAATTCTTTTCAATGCATCTTTTCATAACTTTTTCAAGGCTAGCAAGGCAATCATCAAAAGAATCATCATAAATAGTGAAGTCATCCATAAAGACTTCCATGCATTCCTCTAAAAATTTACCCATCATACAATGCTAGAAAGTCTTTGGAGCATTATATAATCCAAAAGGCATCCTTCGATAAGTGAAGGTATCAAAAGGACATGTAAAAGTGGTTTTATCTTGGTCCTCGGGTGCAATAGGTATTTGAAAGTACCCAGAGAAACTATCCAGAAAACAATAATGAGATTTGCTTAGAAGTCTCTCAAGCATTTGGTCAATAAAAGGAAGAGGGAAATGATCTTTTCATATAGTATCATTTAATCTTCTATAGTATATGCACACACGCCAGGAATTTTGCACTCTCATGGGGATAAGTTCATTCATATCGTTTCTAACCATAGTGACTCCACTCTTTTTAGGGACTAAATGTACCGGACTAACCCACTCGCTATCGGATATAGGATAAATGATCCCAAAACTCTGAAGTTTGGTGATTTTTTTCTTAACCACATCTAGAATAAGGGGGTTTAGTCTCCTCTAGGGCTGTCTCACAGGTTTGGAATCCTCATTCAGAAAGATCTTATGTGTGCAAATAGCTGGACTAATCCCAACTATGTCTACTAAAGTCCACCTAATAGCCCTCCTATGCTCTCTCAACAAAGCATGGAGTCTCTCTTCCTCACCCTTAGACAGGGAATTGGCAATTATGACAGGTAATCACTCATTAGAAACAAGGAAAGCATATTTTAAAGTTGGGGGTAGGGGTTCCAATTCAATCTCAGGAGGTTTCACAATAGAAGGGATCAATTTATGAAGTTCAAGAGAGAATAGATTACTCCCCTTTTCTTCAACCAATGGTAGTTCAGGCTCCACGCGAACAGCTTTACAATTTCCATCGATTCCTAACATTGATCTAACTTCATCAACTGCCACATCAGTGTTACCCTCCACATTGTTAGATTCACTTGAAACGTTAACAGAAAACATTTCTCCCAAGGGGTCATCATTGACAATAGAAGAATCCAATGAATATAGTGCAGAGCTAAAGTAAGCATTTTGGAATTCAAATATAAAGCAGGCATCATCAACAAAAATATCAAGCATGTTAACTCCCAAAAGTGAATAATCCTTGTGAGGATGTTTCATTGCTTCAAACATATTAAAACACACTTTTTGATCACCTACTTCTATGGTGATGGTACCTTCTTTCATGCTAATCATAGTGGTAGTAGCCCTTAAGAAAGGTCTACCAAGAATTAGTGTGGTGTCCTGCACAACTTCAGAAGACATGTCAAGCACATAAAAATCAACGGGAAAGACCAAACCCTTAACCTGTACCAAGATTTCCTCTGTAATGCCCACATGATGCCTAAAAGATCAATTAGCCAATTGGAGAACTACAAATGTAGGCCTAAGATTCTTGACTCCCAATGACGTGTTGACAGACTTAGGTATGACATTTATAGCTACCCCTAGATCTAATAAGGCTCCCCCTATGGTAACTTTATCTATAGTGCAAGGGATAGTGAAAGATCCAGGGTCATGGCATTTTATAGGGATTTAGGGTTTAAACAGAGCAGACACATTTGAGCTAACTTGCATTCTTTCATTTGGTTTGAACTTCCTTTTGTTGGTACACAGGTCTTTAAGGCATTTAGCATAAGCAGGAACCCTTTTCACAAGATCAAGCAGAGGAATATTGACTTCCACTCTACCAAAAAAATCAATGATATCCTTCTCAAGTTTAGTTTTAGTCATTCTTTTGCTCATCAAATATGAATTAGGAAAAGGAAGGTCTTTAAGATTTACCTCCTTACCATTGGCTTTATTGGCTCCGTGCTTGCTTGACTCATCATGCTCCCTTACGGTTGCTTATTCATGGTTGTTCTCAAAATTTGTTCCTTTGCTATCTAAAAATGTGGATTCCTTTTTCAGTTAATAATGCTCTCTCCTTAGAGCTTTTAGAATTCTTTATCCATGTAGATGTGGGAGGCAAGTCATCGCATTCAATCTCCTCCTTAACTACTTCCTCATCTTGATCACTGAATTTCACTTGTTTCTCACTTCTAAGAATGATGGCATTTAAACTCTTAGGGTTTATAACAATGTTTAAGGGAATAGTGTCACTACTCCTAGCTTGTTGCTCACTCATGTTATTGGATAACTGAGTGATACAGGAGTTGATGTTTTCCGTCATTGCCTCCTATTGCTCCATTCTTTTCTCTAGGACATTAAATTTAGCAGCATTTTTAGATGAGTCTTGTTGATTTAGAGAAGCTATGGAATTGAACTAGTTGTCATTAGAAGTCCTCTATTCCTTCATCAATTCCATCATATTATGCAAAAGTTAATTTATGTCTTCCTTTTGTGGGACAATTAAGGCTTGTTATTGGTTTTTGGAATTGGTTAGTAGATGGACCAGCCCCTTCACCTCACTGAAATCTGTTTGGAGGTCTACTTTCTTCTTTTCTCCAAACAGGTCAAGGATTTGCTTTCCATCCCTTATTATATGTGTTAGAATAAGGGTCCTACTTCTGATTTGGCCAACCCCTGATAGACAGCAGATACCTTTTCATAACAATTGGGACAGACACTAGAAATATGCATCACAGAACCACAAGTTTTGCAATTTGGTGCAGTAAGATCCATAGGCATTGGTGGACGACGCACACTCTTATTTTTCAACTATGCAGTAATGAGGGATAGTTGAGTAGCCATTTTACTCTCCAAAGAGTCAACCTTAGACTCAAGAATTTCCATTTTTCTAAAGTGAACTGTTGAAGCTTCCAACTCATGTACTCCTTTAGTGTCCCCAGCACTGTACTGCTGGTGATTCAGAGCCATTTTCTTAATTAGATCCCAAGACTCATCAACGGTGAGGTCTATTAGTGAACCTCGTGAGGCTGCATTTGACATAACCTTGTCTTGACTCTTCAACCCATCATAAAAGCACTGCATTAACTGCTCATCTGGTATTTGATGGTGAGGGCATCTTGACAATAGATCCTGAAAATGGTTCCAATAATCGTACAGGGACTCATCATAGTCTTGTCATGTAGAGTAAATCTCCTTTCTTATTGATAAAGTTCTAAAGGTAGGAAAGTACTTCTCCAAGAATGCCTTTCTCAAATTTCCCCAACTGTGGTAGGCATTCACCACGCATCTCAGAAGGCTCATATACTATGATTGATCGGGAAAAGAAAGCATGTCATATTTGGAGAACTGGTAGGTTTCAAAAAATTTTAGAAATCTTATTTGCAGTGGAAGCAGTATATCCAAATCATCATGCCAATCTATACATGATATGGTATAAGGATAATAATAAACATAAATAAGATAGTGATATTACCGACTCCTTCACTACAACTTTAATTCCTCGCTGCACTATCCTCTCCTTCTTGTATCCAAAGCTTTTGCTTTTGAATCCTTTCCTTTGTCAATCTATCCTCTCCTTATTGTTGTATCCTCAACCAATTTGATTTACCTCTAGTTCTTCTAGGATAACTTAGTTAACAAGATCATTTGGTGGGAAAGGAGAAGAAATGTTTGCCCAACCAAGCCTGTGATTTATATCAGATAGAGCTAGAATCAAGGCATCACTTATTCTTCAAATGCCCCTTCTCACAGTTTATATGGGAGCAAATTAAGGATTTGAATTTTATCTCTAATGTGTAACTTTCACAGAAGCTATTTATTGGCTTCTAAAGCTGAGCCATACTCCTAAATATAATGAGTACATGTATATCATCCCTTTCGCCTCTTCCATCAAGGAGATTTGGCGAGAGAAAAACAATAGACGATTTCAGAACAAGACTCGTACAAGAAGGGAGGCTCTCATCTCTCTGATTGGTGGAATCAGAGAGAATATTCTCTGTTCTACTAGGTCAAAAAGTGTATGCCCTAATCTAGCCTCATCATGGAGAATCAACTTTTAATATAGAGAAGGAGCAAACTAAAGGTGGAAGGATGACGATACCTGCGAAATCCATGCACCTCTGAGGTAGAAGTTGACATTGGAGAATAGCTTGAACCCATAGAGTGATATCTGGAAGTGCCACCGCTCGTAGAGAAACTCCGAAAGCATCTATGACTCTAAAGGAGCATCCTCCGTCACTACACCCGAATGAAAGAAGGCTGAACATTTTACCCTCATTTGGTAGGGTTGCACGTAGAGGGGAAAAGCGAACAGTTTTTGCCTTTTATGTTAAATGGGTTGCCTTGCGTTTAATGCAGAAGCTTGGATCTAAACGTCACTGTTGTCTTGGTATTACACGCCTACGTAAAATGTTGTTGTTTCGTTGTTTTGTAATAGTTGGTCTACTTCTTTATAAACGTCACGATTTCATTTAATATAATTCTTTAACTTTTAAAAAAAAGAACTGGTAGTGAATAACACTGAGTTATCAACAGACTATTGAACTATATATGGCTTGTAGGAATTTAGAGAATAGATAGGAAGGTTGTTGGTTATAACTTGATAGAAGTGATGTCAGGACCTCCTGATTGTTTGAGTGTACAAATTGAAGGCCATTTAACTCTAGGAATTTTCTTGTGGCTAGTAAAACGACGCTAAAGAATTTCTCTCAATAATGTTTTTTTAATATTTTTTAGTGAGAGACACTCTAAAATTTCCTAGTGAGAGAAAAGGTGGTGAAAACTGTATCCATCGTTTCTTCAAGCTTTAACTGCTTTTTCCAGTCTATTATCTAGTCGAGTGACTACGTCTGCAGCACTTCAACCTCGAGGCCTCCAATGGAGTCCCTAAAAAACGAGGGACCTCTGTCCAAAAGGGGACGGACGAGGAAGTGTGAGGAGGATGTTCCGACTCCACCGCAGCTGTCCTATAGTGCTGCTGTTGCAGGGGGATCACCTGCCGGGGTAACTAAGGATGATATCGCCTGGCCTGTCAAGGAGACGATTGAGCTTGAAGAAGGCAGCATAACCTCAGGGGAGGACTAAAACTGTCTCAAAAGTTCAAGGAAAAACTCGATAACCAATGGAATACAACGGTGGTGGTGAAGCTCCTGGGACGACGCATTGGATTCCACACACTCAACACCCGCTTGAAAACTCTTTGTAAACCGAGAGGAACTATGAAAGTTGTCGACCTTGAGCACAATTTTTTCCTTGTTCACTTCAAAGACAAAACCAACTTCCTCCATGCACTGACTGTTGGCCCGTGGATTATCTATAAGCAAGCTCTATCGGTGCAACATTGGCTGCCCTCATTCCGACCAACGCAGGGATATACAAATCGGGCGGTAATATGGATCCATTTTCCTTATCTCCCTATTGCTCGGTACCACCCTGGTATACCCACGGCCTTGGGAAATATAGTTGGCAAAATAGTGAGGATAGATGAGACCACTTTGCAGACCCAACGAGGACGTTACGCTCGCCTAGCCGTTGACGTCGATCTCAGCAGCCCCCTGTGAACAACAGTGGAGTTAGACGATAAAGAGTTACAGGTGACGTATGAAGGGTTGCCGCAATTATGTTACCAGTGCGGCAAAGTGGGACATGAGATGACGGTCTGTCCTCAGCGCCACCAAGCAAACAACTCGAGCCCACCTCCTGCTGAAGGCACATCAGGGATTGTACTGATAGCAACAGTGACGGTCGAAGGAGGTCAGGGAAGACCTGCGGCGGGGACACAACCCACGAGCAAAACACCCACTAGCTTCGGGCCATGGGTTCAGGTTCAGAGGAAACAACGGCCTCCCTCACAATGGCTACCGCAAAAGGAGCGTCCCTCTAGGCAACGTCAGACTACCAAGGCAAACAACAACGTGTCCCCTCACCGGTCAAGTTTTAGATACGCCACGCTGACAGAAAATAATCTGATGGAGACCGTGGTTGGGAAAGCTAACGAGTACCCACAATTAAATTTTAGGAATGGGCTTGGACAGAAACTAAGCCTAGGAGACTTTTAGGATCCAATAAGCAACCCCCATAAAGTCTAAGTTTTAAGGCTACTAGGGTCCCACAAAATTCCAGAAAGGGACCTAAAGAACATAAAGGGGGCCCTTCACAGCAAACTTGGGGGGAAAATTCTTAGGTCAGTATTATCTAAGAAAGGGTCTCGAAAAGAGTCCCTAACGTTTAGCTACAACCCACCAATCTGGACAACAACATAGCGATTGAATTACCCTCACACACCAAAATATTGTGTGATCACCAGGTCCTGGTGGACCAGGGCTTGGAAGTTGACGAGAGGCTCCAACTGATGGAAGGATTGGAAGCCCAAGAGGAGCCTATCACTAATAGGGATCTCTCCGCACCCCTGCAGACAGACCCTCCTGATATTAAAGGGAGATCAGCTACGCCGGAAGCCATGACTTAGATGGAAAGTGATGAGGTGTAAACACTGCAGCCCGTGGGTGATGAAGTCAAGGCCACTCTAATAGAAGGTGCCAAGTCGATTTAAATAGTAGTTTTTTTCGTTAGTTATTTCAATCCTTATTTGAAATTGTCAAGGGGCAGGGGGACTAATTTCCAGGTCATCTAGCATAACTACCTTAGAACCTATAATCCGGGTATCCTTGTTTTGTTGGAAACCAGAATTAGTGGTAATCGAGTCCTGGAAGTAATCCGTACTTTAGGGTTTGACTTTTTGTTTAGAGTAGAAGTTGAAGGCTTCTCGGGAGGGATATAGCTTTTATGGAAGGAGGTTTTTAATATCTCTATCATCTTAGCCCACCGTCAATTCATTCATACCTCCGTCAAGTATAATTCTCACTCTTTCAAGTTCACCGCTGTTTATGTCAGTCCTCAAGTGTCGTCTCAGAACCATCTTTGGCCCGCTTTGGAATGGGTTGGAAGATCCCTCCATAGACCCAGGCTTGTAGGAGGAGATTTTAATGCAAAACTGGAGTTAGCAAATAAAAGGGGAGGGGCTAGGGCAACGCGAGTAGTGAACAAACACTATCAAAACTGGGTACACAGGAGTAGCCTCCATGACCTAGGATACATGGGCTCCAAGTTTACGTGGCGCAGAGGACTGATCCAGGCCAGATTGGACCGTGTCTTTGGCTCTTCGAAATGGATGCATGCATAACTTCCCTCAAAGCAATTAATTATCATTTACCCTTTCATGGGATGGATCACAGGCCTATGTTGATTCGCTTTAATCATATGCCAACAAGTCATTTAAAACCCCTGAGCTTCAGATTCCAAAATGCTTGGTTAACCCGTTCAGGGTTTGATGAGGTAGTCGAAGAGCACTAGATTTCAGAAGAGGAGACCATGAGTAAATCACTAGCCCACCTAGCCCAATACCTCACAAACTGGTACCGCTCCGATTTTGAAAATATTTTTCTTCAGAAAAAAGACTGCTAGCGAGACTGTAGGGTATCCAGAGAGCCATGACCGAGAATAATTTGGAGTCCCTGTTAGCCTTGGAGGAGCAATTGAGTGGAGATCTGCTGCAGGTGCTGAGCGAGGAGGAAATCTATTAACACCAAAAAGCCAGATGCGACTGGATTTCGAAGGGAGATAGAAATACCAAGTACTACCACACTCTCACCCTGTCCAAAAGAAAGAAACTAAAGATAGAGAGCCTCACTAACTCCCAGTGGGAAATAATCTCGGTCCAAGGTCGTCTTACCAGTTTAGCTAGAGACTTCTTTGCCCAACTGTACGCTCATGAGATGGGACCTAATTACAATTTCCCGCTCTCAAGAACATTTCCTTCCCTCTTGACAGAAAGTCTCCGAGAGTTAGCTCAACCCATACACCACATCGAGATTAAAAATGCATTTTTTAGTATGAATTCAAACAAGGCCCTGGGAGTAGATGGATTCAATGCTTTATTCTTTCGGAAACAATAGGGACGGGTCGAACCCAAAGTGACCGAGTTCATTCAGGAGGTTTTCAGGAAGGAACATTGGGAAACCGAATTAAATCACAACATACTAGTCTTAATCCCTAAAACTCCCTCCATGACTAGTATCACCTAGTTTCGACCGATTAGTCT
>JAOQMP010091949.1:0-16289 GCA_027563575.1 Erythroxylum pedicellare
AAATTAAGGTCATTATTAAGTTTGAAAAGGAATCTCCAAATGAGTGCTATACTGGTAAAGGTAGTGTGTAATCTAATACATTGAACAGAGAATTCTATAATGGAATAGTACAAATTCAGATATAGAGGTTACCAAATCTAGTGCAATGAAGAGTGCAGAATGTTGCGGGTAAAAGGAAATGTTATTAGTTGCATTGAAATTTAAGATCAGATTCATTTGAAAGAAGTGATAAAGCCTACAAGCTAAGGATTTAGAATTGTGATTCCCATAGAAGAATTGAAAACGAGTCTGAATTTTTGAGTGGAATCGGTAGAATGATATTTGGTGATTGAAATAAGAAGTATGTGTACCTGATAAGGAAGATTGAGTAAACAGATTGATAGAGAAGTGCAATAACAACCTAAGCTAGACATCCTAGTACGAATACGCTGAAATGATAAAGATGTAGAAACAAATGCCAAAATGTTTGAATTACCAATAGTCTTGACTGTTGGAGACATGCTTAAGGCTTATAATTTGGAGTTTATAGGAATATGAGATTGTTGTATAATTCAAATTGATTATAACTATAGTGACATCATTAAAATACTCTATAAGGCGTTTTATGATGGTAAGGAGTTGTTCACACTTATTTTAAAAAGGAAGAGTGCCTCAAAATGAGCAAGGACCAGAATTGATTTGAAACACTGGTGATAAGGGAAGTGAATCTATAATGGGAGTTAAGTGATTCAAGAAAGATAAATGAGTTAGGTGGATCAACACCAAACATAGGGAATATAGTGAAATGAACATAAGAGTTGGATGTATTAACACTGAAAAGAAGTGAATTATTAAAGGAGAGATGAAGTTTTTTTGCGAGTACCACCTTGGCAAGGTGTGCTCAGATTTGGAGAAAGGATAAGTTAAGCTACTATGAACTGGTCTATACGAAAATTATTATGAGTTAGTGTTACTAATGAAAGATGTCTTGGACTCATAATATGTGATATGTAAAAAGGTTAAGAAATAATGGTATGATTGATAGAGATAGATTGACAGCATACGAAGTAAAAGTTGGTGAGTAATCTTAAATGTATCGATGAAATAGTCAAGATAGTGTGATAGCTAGATAAGTGATTGAAGGACCTATTGAGTTTATCAACTATGGTCATTTGGAAAAAGTATTTGAGTGGTAAAGTATATGGGAAATGGAGAAGCATATGAGGAAATAATACCTCTACCTTATTGATCAATCAGATGAGAATTTCGGGGATGAAATTTATTAAGGGGAGAATTGTAACATCTCGTCCCCATATTAAGGGTTATAACTCAGATTTCAATAATGAAGAGAATAGTAATGTGAGAGTTAGAAAATTTGCATTTCATGCTAACATGCATGTGAATTTGAATCTTTGCACACATTAAAATAATTGTACATGCACTCATTGACATTTTGGGTATATTGAATAGTAATGAGATGGATTGAGGATTGTGGTTATAATGAATAAGTAGAATGAAATGGAATAAAAAGACTAGAAATAAAATTTAAGTGTTTGATTTAGTGAAGAAAAATACGTTGGAGAAGTTTACTGAGAATTTCTAGTATGGAAGTTTGGATGGTGGAGTAGAAAGTTATGATCCTTATGAGTGGAGACGTTCAGAAGTATAGATAATATTGTCTGTAAAGACGTATCGTCTGTGATGACATCACATCATCTGTGATGACGTCATTTCGTTTGTAAAGATGCATTGTCTGTAAAGACGTATCGTTTATGATGACGTCACATTATCTGTGATTATGTCATATCGTCTTAAGAGTTGCATCATCTTAAGTTGACTATACTTTGTCTTAAGTTGACTCCGCTTCGTCTTAAGAGTTGCATCATCTTAAGTTGACTTTGCTTCGTCTTAAGTTGACTTCACTTCATCTTAAGAGTTGCATCGTCTTAAGTTGACTTGCTTCGTCTTAAGTTGACTCCACTTTGTTTGCTTTCTGCTTCATCTACTTTCTGCTTCGTCTGCTTTGTTTCGTCTGCTTTATTTTGTTTGCTTTGCTTTGTCTACTTTGCTTCGTCTGCTTTTTGCTTCATCTGCCTTATTTTTTCGTCTGCTTTTTGGCTTTGTCTGGTTATTGCTTCATCTGCTTTTTGGCTTCGTCTGCTTCTTGCTTTGTTTACCTTTTGCTTCGTCTGCCTTATTGTTTCGTCTGCTTTTTGGCTTTGTCTGCTTCTTGCTTCGTCCACTTTTTACTTCGTCTGTCTTCTTGTTTCGTCTGCTTTCTTCTTCTTCTGCTTTTTGCTTCGTCTGCTTTCTACTTATGTGACTTAAACTTCTTCTTCTGTACACTATTCATTTGATGTTATCGTTTGCTCCATTTTTGACCCTTCAGAAGATAGAATTTGTCTTCAAGGTCTTGAAGTCCTCTTTCTAACCCTCCTAGAATGGTCTTGATCTAATATCCCTAGAGTAAGTTATGTCTTTTGTCCCAAGATTGGTGCAATATGATTGAGATCGAAACCCTGTTTGATTCTTTTGGCCATAACTTTGTTATCGGACCTCCAAATGAGGTGAATCCTATGTCTAGATAAACTAAAGACATAGAGCTATCAAACGATATGGAGGAATAGAATTTTTAAACTTAGCTTCTAAGATGTTCAATATTTGGATGGAAATTGAGCATAGAATATTTTCTTCAATATAAGAATGATTCAAAAAAATAGGGCCCGAACAGTATCAGAGAATGAAGATGAGTCGAGGATCACTAATGAGGGTTAATTGGAATAACCATATATGGTAACAAACACAAACACATGTTTTATGACTCTGAATGTTGGGCTCCAGAAGCGGGGTCCAACAGTTGTGGTATCAGAGTAAGAGTTGGGTTCTGGAATCGGTGCCCAACAATTATAGTATCAAAGCCCAAAATTAGGATCTTACATGGGCATTTTTGGAAATATGTATCAAGTTACATGTATTTTGACATGTTTTAGCATGCGGCAACAATAGATCCTTAGTCAAGACGCATATGTATGAGTTACATGCATGAGTAATTATTAAGATTTTGACCCAATAGAAATAATAAAAAGAGAATGATGATCTAGCCGAATGTGAGAAAATGAAAGTTTGTGAATATTACGTAGTCCGATATGGTAGACAGAAGCAGTATTTGTGATTATGTAAATGAATATGGTGACAAAATTTTGTTGTGAATATGTACTTGAATTGATATGGATTTGAAAGTATTTGCTTGAATCGACTGAGAAGAAATAGAGACATAAGTGGAAATGACAAGATTTAAGGTGTAAAAGCAAAGTGAAATTGAAAGGTTGAACTTGAAAGTTAGAATGATTGTTTGATTGCTATGATAAGAGTTATGATCTGGTATAAGAAGATATTAGTAGAATTCAGATTGTTGATGAAGTTACAATGAGTAATGAATTCAAAGATAAAGAGAAAATATCATCTAGGATCAGTGGCGATAAAAGTATCAATTGTGTAAGATACAAATTGGCATTTTATAAGATATCAGAGTCAAAAGTTATGTTCCTTATAAGTGGAAATGCTCAGGAGCATAGGACGTATCGTCTGATGATGACATGTCATCTAATGAGGACACATCATTTGGTGATGACGTATCATCTGGAGATGACGTGTTATCTGGTAAGGACGCATAGTCTGGTGAAGACACTTCATTTGGTGAGGACGCTTCGTTTAGTGAGGATGCTTCATCTGATAAAGACATTTCATCTAGTGAGGACCTATCGTCTGATGAGAAGGCTTTGTATGGTGAGGATGGATCATCTTATAAGGATGCTTCATCTAGTGAGGACGCTTTATCTGGTGAGGACGTATCGTCTGATGATGATGTCATATCGTCTGGTGCACTGTTCATCTAATCCTATCATCTAGTCCCATTTTTGACCCTGTAGATGATCGAATTTGTCTTTGAGGTCTTCATAAAAGCTGTAGATCTTAAAGTTCTCTTTCAAACTGTCTAAAGAATACCTCAATCCAAGTTCTTTAGAGAAAGTTATGACCATTTTTCAAATTCATCTAACCCTTCATCTGGGTTCATCTAAACCTTTAGTCTGGTCCCGTTTTTGACCCTTTAGATAAAATCTCACTTCAAAGTCTTCATGAAAGATGTAGATATTGAAGTTCTCTTTTGAAAACTTCAAGAATGACCTTGGTATAATATCCTTACAGTAAGTTATGCCTTTTGTTCTGAAATAGGTTCAATATGGTTAAGGACAGAACCTTGTTTGATTTCCTTTGGCCATAACATTGTTATCCGACCTCCAAATGAGATGAATCTTGTGTCTTAACAAACTAGAGACATAGAGCTATAAATGATCTGATGGAATAGAATTTTAATCCAATCCCTAAGACTTACAATTTTTGGATGGAAATTATTATCCAACTACTCTTTGTTATCCGAACCCTAAATGAAGTGACCCTTGAGACAACAGATTCCTCATACATTGTGCTATCTCTTCACAAAAAAAATTGGCAGCATTCCGAATTGATTAGAAAAAGGTTTTGATTGAAGGAAATGGAAGGAATCTATTAGAATAGTATGAACTGGTGTTATTTACTGAACATGCTTCGACATTTTAAATATATCTAGATCTGTAGGGTTCCAATTGAGATGATTTTCAATGTGGAGTAAACTAGAGATGTAGGTTTACAAGTTATATGAAGAGGTTTAATTCTGATTCAGACTCTAAGATGTTCAATATCTAGATGGAAGTTGAGTTCGGAAAATAGGGCCCGACACTTATGGTATCAGAGAATGAAGATGAACTGAGGATAACTAATGAGGGTTAATTGGAATAACTATACATGGTAACAAGTACAAGCACATGTTTTATGACTTCAAATATTAGGCTCCGGAAGCGGGGTCTAACAGTTATGGTATCAGAGTAAGAGTTGAGTTTCGGAATCGGTGCCCAACAGTGAGCACATCAATGATGGTTGACTCACTGAGTTTGCAAAATTCATCAAAATTGCATTATTGATTTTCAAGTATTGAGGAGACCTAGCTTCTAAAGCAAACTATTTGAAGTTTAGTTCTGTCAATTTTGGAGAAAAGAAATGGCTTAAAGGTTTGGTCAGCTGATATCTGAGGAATTTAGATAGAATGTGTTTGTTTAGTTTCTGATTTCATGTACAACATTTTGTATAGAATAGTGAACTCACAGATGTTTTTGTAATGTAAATATATGGAGTGTTAAAGGTATTGTTACAATGTAATGTAAGTTATGTTTTGTTAATGAAATGGGAAAAGTTGATCTTTTGAAATACTTGTGTTTCTGTGATGCCATAATAAGTGAATATGACTGGTTTAACATGCCATTCTCATAGGGTATGTTCTTGAATGTCCTTTGGATGTTTAGGTATATCCACTATGATAGTAGGGTGTTACAAGTCTAGCACTCGATGAGAGAAAACAAGTTTTCTCTAATAATATTTAGCATTCGGTGAGAGAAAACATGATTTCTTTAATGCAGTTTAGCATATGCAATATAACAAAAGTTGGAGAAATTGAGACCTATAAACGAAGATGATATAATTTAGATCATACAGGTATCATCTTAGTTTGCCACACTCCATTTTCCCCTTTATGTTAGTGAGGTATTAGATATGCATGATTGTATTGGATCTATGTCGCACATGACACATGTATTTAATAATTTTCGATATCGAAAGCTTTGCAGGATGGAATGATGGACTTTGTTATCTTTCGATCAAATGTTTTGTTTTTAAACTTAGTTGACTAATACAGTGCGTAGCTTAATCGAGTTTTTAAAAACTATTTTCAACTTGATTCAACTACCACAATTAAGTATTTTCCAAAGGGAGAATGTTGGATAGTTTTGACATTTCCTATAAAATTGGACAACATTTAACTACATTTTTTAGTTTTTCAATAACTTATCGGTTAAGTTAGGTAATTTGATTCGGATAAAAATAATAAAGTAGACTAATAAATGATCTAAAACAATGGGTCCAGGTCCGGGTGGAAAATAGCTCCCGATCAGTATAGACTGAACCCATATGGGGCTTATAATAGGGAAGCTCGATATGGATGCTATAAAGGTTTCATACGGTTCCTCATACAATTCGTAAGCATAAGAATTCTATGACTCGTTAAGAGAGCTTACATTTTGAGAAAACTATAGAAAGATGTTGATCGCATCCTAGTGAGCAGTTTCTGTGAAGACGACGGTGGATATGCTCTCGTTTCAACTTTAGAAAGCTTTAAAGTTATGAAACTAAAATTAGGTATTTTCCACATTTATTCATTTATTGCACTTTCATGTTTGATCCAGAATATGTAACTAAGGCCTCATTACATATTAAACCAAGTTGCTATATAGATCAACTGACATTGCCCTTTTCCTAGAGAATTAATGCTAGTGTATTCCAACAAAGAGATACATTCAAGATAATGACATACTTTTTGTAAGCCAAAAAATGACACCAAATGGTCTATATAGTAGTTTGATTACAAATAAGCTACCACATTTATAGGATAAATCAAACGATGACTCAATGACAACTTACAATAAAAGGTTTAAAGTGATTTGATGAAACATTATTTGGGGTTATATGAAAATTTTGAGAGTGTTGAAATGTGTGAAAAATTTTAAAACTACATAAAGATCACGTACAATTAATCCTAATTTTATTTCCCTTCAAAAATGGCTAGTGAGAGTATGTACTTTCCTCCCTTCCTAACCTTCCTTTATTAGTGTTTATGTGTGTATTTTTTAATTTTAGTTCCTTTATTAGTGTTTTTGTGTGTATTTTTTTAATTTTAGTTTGTTGCATAATTTTCTTTCTTTTTTCTAGTTAGACATTTTTACCCCTATTTTTTCTTCCTCTACATCTTATATCCTTTCCACTTGATTGTGTGGAAACTAGTCATAAAAACTCTCTCTCTTTCTTGGTTTCTCTTTGATCTATTTCTTATTTGTAAGCACACAGATTCAATCATAGACTAATTAAAATTCGAATAGTTCCAAAATATCGATCCCACAAAATATTAGCTACTAATCCTATCAATTAAACGAACAAAATAAATAAAATCAGAAAGTTGATTGAAGATAACTAAACTAATAATCTAACAGTAACAATGTAAACAAATTGATGAAGAAAAATCAATAAAACATACATTCAGAATTTGGGGTTTCTTATATAGAATTCGAATTATTACATATAATGGATTATTTAAATTTAAATAATAATTAACCTAATATATCTATGTCTTTTGTTGAGGTACACAAATATGTCATAAGCTCCTCCAATCTTTGTTGTAATTCTTCCTCCATTGAAAAAGAAAATAGAAACTATGAAAAACTATGCTAGAATATATGTAAAGTACATTATAAGCTTTTTAGATTAACTCTAATAGAAGTACTTATCATGAAAATAAAGTTCTAGATGATTTAAACTTGAAGAATTATATATTTGTATAAATTGCATCTAAGAACCCACACCAAACCAATTACAACATCAATGCCAATCTTGGTTGGAGCTTTTAATTTTTATGAGTCAAAGTGTAAACGATGTTTGACACCTAGTTATAACTAACACTGATTTTGCACTATTTCTCTTTGTATATTTAAGATTATTTTGGTGTTGATCTAGGATCAACTTCATCTATAGTCTTGTTTTAATCTTGTACTTCTCATCTTTGCGAAAGATAGATGTCTATTACCTCACCATGTTAGGTTCCTATTTGTTTACTCCACCAACTTCTCCATGTCCTGATATCTTCGATTTAAAATTAGTTCCCAACTGAATTGATCAAGTGATCTATACCTATAATGGATAAGTCTTCTACAAAACTATTATCCATCTTCTTATCTTTAAAATGAATCCAAAATGTTATCAACTGGATGATTGTGTAGAAAGTTACTCTAAATCTCTTGTTATCTTCTCAGATTTATCATGTACATGATAAAGAACTAAACATAGTAAAATATATAAAATCCTTACAAAATATGTTATAAATGTGTCAAATACTAAGTAATGTGACCCGAAATAAAATTTGAAATATTAACTTATCAAATTCTTCCAAACTTGTTGCTTATCCTCAAGCAAATAAACCCTAACTACTAAGCTAGACTAAATAAACTGAAGAAAGAATAATCCCACTTTCTTTGGTGTATAGTGGAATTTAACATGTTCCATAAGGCTTTAAACCCTTATGTGTCCCTAACGGAGGAGTTATAGTCTCATGAGGCTTTACTTAAATGTTACCCATAAACATTAACTTAAATTCAATAGTTAACTTCAAAATCAATACAATAAGATATAAATATTCAAGTTTCAATTGAATTTGAAAACTTTCAATACATAATATTTCATAAGCAAATCATAATACAAATAAGAGAAAGTAAACACTATTTCATCTCCATTATCAAGTTCAAATACCATGAATTGACATATGCTCATAAGATATCACTTATTCACATAAGTGCTTGAAATTTGGTGAGGTACTCTCACCATTTTATATTACAAGTGAACTTGTCATAAACTTGAAAAATCATCAAATCTCCATTACTAAAATAGATATGTATAAGAAAATATCAAAATACATTTCAATAAGTTTTTAATGGGGCTAAAAGGATTAAATAGGCTAAAAATGAAAAGGGAAGTAAAGAAGAATAGGAATATTCACAACTAGTAAAGCAATACAAATTAATCTATAGAAAATAAATCAACATTATTTTATGAACTCCTCATATTCTTTAACTTACCCCTTTCCCTTCACATATTTTCAATTATAGGAATCCATACCAACCAATTTTTAACCTATATTTTTCTCTTTTTTCTTTTCTCATTTTATATATGAGGCATTTTCATACATTTAACCATTCTCTTACACTTATTTTATTATATACCATTTCTGAAGTCCACCTCAAATCACAAACACAAGCTTCACTAATAATGAATTAGAGAGTAAATTTTTTTTCCCTTTTAGATTCAAGGTGTTTTATGAAAAGGTCACCAAAAAGGCTTTAAATCTAAATAAGGTTTAAAGGGACTCATTAACGGTTCCAAGTGTAAAGGATGGGCAACTTGGCTCAAATATAAATATTAAGTAAAAATTGTACATCATCCTTAATGTAACATTCTGAAGATGAATATGTTGAATTTTATATTGCTTGATTGAGTGCTCTTTCAAACTTGATTATACTTCTATCTTCACTTTTCATTATTTTCCTACTCCTTGCAAATCTCACTACCTCTTTTAGTCTTACTATATGTATGTACAAGCATTATACTCTAATTTTGTTACAGCACCTTCCTCTTAAATAGACCTTACTACATTTATACTTCTCCATAACTTATTAACCTTGCTTTGTACTTCTTTATAAGTAAAAATAAAGATGCTTCTCCTTTAATTTGCTATTGACCACTTCAGATATCCTTGTATCTATTATATATAAGCTTTATCTGATGGATAATATTTCCATTTTAAGTTCCTGCCTATTTCAGTACATAAATAACTGTAAATGACTTCTCCAAATGCCCCTCAGGTTCAAACATCTTCATGCCTAGATGAACCCTTACATATGTTTGTCCTGAAGCCTGTGGAAGCAAATCATACGAATGGTACTAGTAGAACATAAGTGCAAGTTGCTAGAGATTATTAAAAAAAAAGTTAAGTTTAGTTTCTTTCAGCTTAGCAAATGCGATGAGTAGCCTATTGACTGACCACCAATTGAGGTTTTTCAAGTTGGTCCACAAAAATGGATTTCCAAACTTATTGGATATTTCTCTAATAAGAGAGTAGAATATCCAGTTATGAAACAAAGGGCATAAACACATTGGAAGCATTATGGTTTTGTGTACATGGTTAATAATGATGACACCTTTTTTTTTCAAATTCTATTACAAAGAAGTTGCCATGAAAGTACTTGAAGAGGGACCATAGCTTGTACAAAATAAGCCAACATTGCTTCAACTTTAGAATCCTAGACTGAGAATTGAAGAGAATAATATAGAAAACATACCAATTTAGTTGTACATACACAAAGTACTATTAGAATATTGGACTAGAAATGGATTAAGCTATCTTGCTAGTTTCATTGGTAAGCCCATATGTCAAAAGGAATACCTTTTTGGAGAGCAGAATCTGATTCAAGCTATAAACTCTCTTCGACCATTAAAAGTAGTCTCAGTGTTAGCAATACTAGCTGTGAGGATATTGCACTTCAAAATGTGATAATAACCAAAAATTTCTCAATGGAACCTATCATTGATAGCACTCTCCTAAAAAGTTACTCCTAGTAGGTAGTTTAAAAAATGAGCACCAGGAAGAATTCCTAAAGAAAGGCCAAGTTTTTGATTGTAAAGATAAGGAATGTGTATTTCAAAACCCAAGGCTATAATAGAAAGGCCAAGCTTTAATGCTTTATCACCAACCATAATAAAAACTCTCATATTAGTCTAAATAAAGAAAATTTTTTGACAAGCATCCAAACAAGACGATTTGAAGGTATTAAAAATTCTAAGCCAACAGGGCCTTTCAGAGAAGTCCTCAAAAGGATTCCTAAACTTAAAAGATAGAGAAAAAGTTAAAGACATTTTTAGGAGGCTAGGAACATAAATTAGTGGAAAATTGAAGATTGAGGAAGTTTAGAAATGTAGGGATAGTAAAAGTTAGGCATTATCTTTCCTTAATTTTAAAGAGGTAAGTAAAATTATAGAGTTGGACAAACTATATACATAAGTTAAGTCTCTATAAGGGAAGGTTGGAAAGACATGTTCCTAAATTATGATAAAGGAATCCTAAGAAAATAGAACCAAGAGTGAAGAATTGCCAAAGGCTACTTCTCTTTAAAAGGGAAGGATCTCTAAACTTGGTTTGTTATTAACGGGGTAGAAAATATATTGATTCAATAAGACCCAAAAGAACTTGATATGTTCTTTTTCATACATGGGTTTTTCTAAAAGAAGCAAACTATTTATTAGCGTAGAATAAGAAGAGTGGTTAAAGATACTAGGTCCAGACTAGAAGTTTCCTTGACTAGAGAAACTAAGTCCTCCCTAATTATAGGTAGTTATGTTAGAAAGAAAACATCTTTTAATAAGATTGATGCGTGTATAAAAGGAAAATTAAAGGAGTTATAAGATATTTTCTATAATTTGAATACAACAAATATGTTGTTAGGTTGATATTCTAGGGAATTCCAAAAAAGGGTTATCAATTGAAGAAGTCCGTATCTTTTTCAAAAAGAAAGATATGAAGGATACAATATATCCACCCATCTAATCCACTAGTCTAAATTATTAACAATAAATTTAGGGATTTAGGAGTTTGAAACTTAGGAGATTCAAGAAGAATTTTTTTTAACTTTCCTTTCAAAAATAGGCTAGGGATGGATATGAAGATTTAGTGGAAGAAGGGATCTCGATAGTTAGAGGTCATTTTTAGTCACAAACAAAATGGGTATGTCCTTCCACTATGCTGAAAAAGGAATTTGGATGTCAAATTTGGTAGTGAAACTCTTTGGGCCCTTCAATTATGAAGGCATAGAGCTATAGCTTTCAGTCAGAGAGATTGTTTGATTTTTCTCCCAAGTTTTCTTGTTTGATTGTATACCCTTAAGGAACTATGCATACTTAGGCATGTATTTTAAAGCTTCCATAAAGGCTAAGGTAACTTCCAATTTCTTTAATTTCTCCACAAACTTTGCAGTTTGCATATCCATTGGACTCTTCTGTAACCTTTGTGGAAATGGAATCTATGATCCATATAGAGGAGGAGGAATACAAGGATTTTATTCTTTCTTCTTTTCATCCTTATCGTTTTTCTCTTAGTGTACATTGGTATGGGGTTCAACCTTCATCTTGGTTGCTTCTCCTAATTTGCTTACACTTTTAAATATGATGGCCTTCAAATTCTCCCTTAGACTAGAATATGTGTTTCTCAAGAGACTCCCCACATTTCATGTAGACAATGTATTAGCTAATTGGCCCACTTAAAAGTCCAAATTATGGAAAGAAGAAGCATGATTCTTTATAATTTGGTCAAATTTATCCTTAATCCTCTCTTGGTCCTTATAGTGGCTCATAAATTTAGAATTCAAAACAATAATAAATTTTTTCATCTTTGATTGTGAAGAATCAAGCCTATCTTATTGAAATTCTAGTGCGCCTTAAGCTCCCATTTGGTTTACTACATTATTAGACCAAGAAAAATCTGGGTGGTTCTTTCACCTAAAATTGTAAGTATTAGAGTAAGGATTACTACCTCTATAACTATACAGTGTTGTTATTTCCCATTAGGAAGCAATCAACTAAGACGTTGCTTTCTTGTTCACATAATTCACATCCATGCTGAATTGCTTTGATTGGGTTGAAAGATGTGACTTTCAAACTATTTAATTTTTTGGCTAAGTTTGCTACTTCAGTATGTAATGTTATCTCCAAGTCCACAACCAACATTCCTTTCTGATCTCTAAAGCTTGGCTGCTAGTTACTTCTTTCCGATGTCCACAAACAACTGTTGCATACCATTTCTTCTAACAAATCATTTGTTGCTTCAACCATTTTCCTCATTAAAGAGTCACCAGCTACTACATCTATGATGCCTTGTGTGAGTGGATTCACTTTATTTTAGAATGTTGGCAAAAGAAACTCCTTTGGTAAGTTTTGATGTGGGCAACTCCCTCGTAATTATTTGAATCGCTCTTATGCTTCATATAAAGACTCCCCCACACCTTTTTGGAAATTTGTGACTTCCTTTATGATTCTAATGGTCTTTATTAAGGGTAAGTATTTAGCTAAAAAGGCTTGCACCAGCTGCTTCAATGTTGTGACATTCATTGGGTTAAGAGAATTCAACTATGCCTTGGCTCAATCGTTAATTGTAAAAGGAAAGAGTCTTATCTTAGTTACATCTTCTGATATCCTATATCTAAATATGTAATCTCTAAGAAGTTGGTTAGATGAGAATTAAGATCCTCATTGGCTAGTCCATAAAATTAAACATTGGTTTGTAGAATATTCAACAATGTCAATTTGATTTCTAATTTATTGTTAGTCTCATTATCCTTTATTGATTAGAACTTAACACTGGAATTATGAAGTCCATAAGGGTCTTTTTTGTTCTCCTTGATTTTATCCCTTTACCATTATTCTTTCTATGTCTTCTTGGTGTCTCGCTTTTTGAATTTCCCTTTCTTACTTGGTGATGTCAAAAGTTTATGGATCTTTTACTTCGCTCAAACTCCTAGTGGATCTTTTACGTTTCTCGAACTCCTAGTGGATCTTTTACTTGCTAGAACTCCTAGTGGATCTAGTGTTCATGCACCTGTAATCACACAATAAAAGTATTTAAGACCATAAATGAAAAGAACTCAAATTTGATAAGATGTTAAAATTGCAATCCTTAAAAATGGTATAAAAAACTTATAGATAGTTTTAAATAGAAAAACTTTCAATACTATAAGTATATAGATTTTAACTTATATTATAAATGATATCGTTCTCACGAGGATTCAATATAGTCACTAACAATTTAAATAACGGTTTGTCCAAGTTAACAAGAGATTGAATTGGCTAAATATTAAGGTAAACTGACAAATTTGATAACATAACAAATAAAAGATAACAATAAAATTGAAATACTTAATATTGGAAAGTTAAGGATTATTCTATCCTTGTTTTGTCTTCCCTTCACCTTGTGAATTTAACTATGATTGATCCTAGATTCTAAAGTCTATGTTCACCCTCTCTTAAGATCGAATCAAGTCATCTCAATTGAAATAGATGAAATTTGATTTGTAATCTCTTGATCTCTCAAAACTAATCCTAACTTCTTAATTAGATTTGAAACAATCTTAAGGATAATGAACTCATAATTAAGATATCTCTTCAATTTCTTATCAACAGGATATTTGTAAGTATATTAAGTTACCAACTCTCGCTTTATGACTTAATACAAATAACTTGATTAAACCTCTTAATTCAAATTAAGTATGAGCACAAAAAATATCATAAAATAGTAATATATTGGACTCAATAAGGTAAAAGTTCTACAAAACAATTCAAGAATAAACCCTAAAATAGATTTAGCAACCCATATTCATTTTCAAATTATGACTATTCAAATTTAGCATATAAGGAAATGAAATAGAATAAAAAGAATAGAAACTGGAAAGTTGGAGTTGATCTTGATGTTTCCACTTTTGATCTTCTTATTTATGATGTGTGTTTCCAGTCCAAAGTTACTTTAATTCTTCCATTTTATGCCTCGATTTAGCCCAAATTCTTCTTCTCTTCATCTACAATGGAAATTATCACCTAAAAAAAACTTGAAGCAGAATAAGTACCACAATACCATACGAATCTCAAAAAACAAGAAAAACACACTAAATATAGGTATATATATATATAGTCGACTAAATGTTTATCATTCATCTAAACCAAATTCCAATATTTAGCTTATGATAATAGAAAACAAAACATTAAAACTAAAGAAAAAGTTGGAAATCCTCCAAAAAAAGGCTAGAATCTTGAAATCTCCAAAATTTTCACTCCAAATTGATGAAAATATGATCCAAAGGGGTTTCTTTGGTTGTTTCTTCCTCTTTATGCCATTCTAGGGTTTCGTTTACATATTTTTTTACCTTTTCCCCTATCTTGAACTCAATATTATCTTTTAAATTTTGGATTTTGGATACAAGGAGATAGATAGGTGTGTTGATGATCGTGTAACTCAATTTTAGCACATGAGGGTTTCTAGAGCTAACATGCGCACAAACATAAGCATATACTATCAGTGTGACCTTCTCACAATTCAACATACATGAAATACTAAACATGCCTCCAAACTCTTTTGCATAGTCATGCACACTATTTGACACTCTATAACTCAATCAAAATAGCTCCAAATTGCTCCAAACTCATGCGAATTCATTCTTTTTTTAATCTAAATGACTAAATTAAATCTAGAAATGAAATATGAACAACTTAAGTACCAAAATCAACAAAAGTACTATAAGCAAAAAAATGAACTAAGTATGGGAGTAAAAATATTACTAAATTACAACATATCAGTTTTCATTTAAAAAAACTTGCCCATTAATAGAATATAAGGTGATTAAAAATAGGGAGCAAAATTGTACTGTGTTGGTATTATTTTCTGAGTCCTTTTCCTAAACTCGTGCTAAAGTTGTTCCAAAAAACTCAAATCTTCTCAAAATTCATTATTTTCCTTTGAGGATCAAAATAAGATTTGAAACCAAATATAAGTTATTTTAAGATATAAACTCATTAAAAACATCAAAACACAAGTATAATGCTCTCTAAATTTATGCTTTAGTTATAGTGTAATTAACATTTATTAGACACATTAGTATGTATTTAATTATTGATATATTTAATCATTTATACTTAGAAATTATTGATATAAAAATGCTTAAGATACTCACTTTAATTCATATATGAGTTTAGGGACAACTTGGAAGCAAATAAATTAAAGTGAGTCAGAAGCACTGCATTTAGGATATTTTCTGAAGATCAATTTTTACTTGTCTTTATTGAACAAGAAGAAAATAATAAAAGACAAGAAAAATGGTACAAAAAGAAGAAGGAAACAAGAGCATGAAACAATGCAGCATAATTAGAAGCCAAGGCCAAAACGTTGCAATATGGGTGGACTAAAGAGAAGCAAAACAGCAGCATAGACTAGCCAAGACAACAGCGTCACAAGCAGCATTAAATGCATGTAGGCTAGGTATGAAATGTATGCATTTAACGCATAACGCAACGTCCCAGTGCATCAGGAGGAGGGTTTTAAGGAGTTTCCATCTTAGTTGTGCCATCAACAAGCTACAGTGGAGCACAGCAGCGTAGGCATAAAGCAAGACGAGGGTCTGTGGCTTGGTGCGGCTTAGCTGGAGCTTGTGAGAAACTGGAGAGCTGGCGCAGGCATGGAGAAGGGCAGGCATAGTATTTTTTTATTATGTTGTTGTTTATTTCTCTCATTAGGAATTGATTATGTTGTCCTATATTAATTGATTTGGGTATTGTGTATGGATAATCAGATTTTTGTTATTATTCTGTTATTTGTCGATCCGCTTCGTCTTTCGGTTTTACCCTTAGAGGTCGAATCAAAAATTGAATTCTAAGGATTGCAATATAAAGTGCAACCTCGGGTCGTCTCACTTAATTGGAACCAAATGAAATGGACCTAAGCTAGCCTAAATGTCATGAAATGCAACTAAAATTGGTTAGGAGGGGGTTTTGGTTCTTAAAGAAAACTAACAAAATTGAATAATTGTAAG
>JAOQMP010091991.1:0-16279 GCA_027563575.1 Erythroxylum pedicellare
ATATTACTGGATTTGTTCCAAACAGTGTAAATTGAATTCAATTCAATTTCATTAATGTAATTGAATAATGTAATTGAATCCAATTCATTAACGAATTCAATTTGAAAGTTTTTAAACAACCCGTTAGTCACCAACTTTTGGTTGTAGAACTTCTTTGCGGCCATTTGGCCATGCCACCATTGTTTCTGTGCAGATATGGATTCAATAATAAAATTCCTTCCTAAGCAAGTCACAAAACCTTCTATAGCCTCATCATCAAGTATCAATGCCTCATCATCAAGTATCAATGCCTGTGGTGACCAGCCTCCAATCATTAACCCTTTTCCTTCCATTTTTTTCTCAGGTTAATCAGGTGATCATTCTTCCGTCTAGTTAATCGATTGTGTTTTTCTTGAATACTCAGATAAACTCGATGTGTTGAAACGTCAGGATTTATTGCAACAATCTCCCTTGGCTGGGGGGCTTTGAAGTTGGACAAACTTCCAAAACATATGCAAATAATTGAACTAGATTTCTTTGAGTCAAGCGAGTTTAAACGCTCATGGTTACTAATAGGGGCTTCTTTTCCTTTTGGATATGACTGAGCATTATTGTGTAGCTCGCCCAAGAAGACACTATTTTTGGAATATTTATTATGAGTAACTAAACTTTAATATATTTATTATGAATTATGATATAGATTAAATTGAATTATATAAAATTAAAAATTATTTGTTATTAGATATATGGTATCGACTGATATTGATATTATACAATATTAAGATCAAAATTATATAGATTCAAGTATAATATTCAAAATTTTGATTGCCCAATGAAATTGAAACTTTTGCTTGGAATTGAAATACTACGCTTGCATTCAAAGTGAAGGACAAGCCACCGATGAGAGTCTACCGTTGAGAGTTCCGTTAACCATCCTCCTCCGAAGCGTCCGACCAACCCACTTTATTTCCCTAACCCGTCTTCCCGATACACCTCTCCACACCATCTGACATCCTCGTCGTGCTCCTCTTTCTCGCAACATCTCCCTCGCTTTGTCGACATCTGACCCAGGTCCTTCTTCTTTGAACCTCTTTCAAGCTACCCACAATCCTGATTTCCTTGACCCTCTTCCGACACCCTCTTTCTTGTCACTGTTGAAGACAATCTCCTCTCCCAACTTAACCGTCGACTTAGATCCCTAGCTCGCTGTGAACTGACGGTTCTTCTTCTTTTCTGTCAGCCCTTCTTCTCCTACAGTTCCATCTCTACCATCCACTTATTCCTTCTTCCTTCTCCCTGTTTTCTCCTCGTCAGCACACTTACCTTTTCCCTTCTCCCTACTATTCCGACCATTCTCAACACCCTGTCATCTGTCCTTATTATTATTATTATAGTCGTGGCCACTCACTCTACCAATCGTTCTAATAACCTAGCTACTTTGGACCCTCCACTCCTTAGCAATTCGGATTTCCCACCTTTAGGGAAAGCTCCGGTTAAGAATCAGCAGGGAATGGAGAAGGTGAAGCCCACTTGCAGCTCGATTATTGGCGACTGAAAATCTAGGGGGACTTCGATTTGCGAGACCAATGAGGACAAACTAATCCAAGCACCGATGGAGGTGAGCAACGTGCTCAGAAGTGGTGAACCGCTCTTGTGGGATTTGTTCTGGAGAAGCGGTTAGCTTTTCCAATAGTTAACAAGTGGGCTAATGCCATATGGAGGCCTAAGGAATTGGTGAATACGAGGGTAAATGAAGATGAATTATTTGTTTTCCAAGTTAACACCGAAGAGAATGCCCACAAAGTGTCAGAAACTGGGCCTTGGCACATAATGGGGCATCCAATACTGATTAAGAAGTGGCAGCCTGGAGTTACCTTGGACAGGAATAGGACTACCTCCTTACCGTTATGGGTAAATATTCGTCAGGTTCCTTTGGAGCATTGGTCCGCGGAGGGGATGAGTTATATTGCGAGCAAGATGGGCAAACCTTTAGGACTCGATGAGAATACAACTTTATTGAAGTAGATTGGGTATGCTAGAGTTTGTATTGATGTAGATATATTGAGGAAGTTACCAGATGCTTTAAGAATCATGAAAATAGATGAGAATGGAGATCTAATAGAGGATATAATCAAAGTAACATACATGTGGAAACTGAAGATGAAAGACGAGAAGCAACTTTGGGAAAGGAAAGTACAACAGGGAGGACAACAGATGAATGAGGCAAGCCCAAATCAAGAGAAGGACTTTTGAGCTGATGGGGGGCTATCTCTGGAAGTACAGGCTTCGCATAACCTATCTTCGAAGGAGAATCATGAGATTGGACATGGACCACAAGAGTTTGGCACTGAATGATCTACCGGTTAATAAAAATAGGTCAAATAGAGGGGACTATTGACACTTCGATGTTAGAAAAGGGGGAAACTTCTAGTACCAAAAGTGACCCAATAAGTATAACCCTGGGGTTGCATAGGAAGTATAAAAGAAGAAGGGCAGGTAAAAAGAAAAAATGAGTAAGGTTGCAGTATGGAATATTAGAGGCCTTAATAGTTTGAATAAACAACTTGCGGTTCAAGAGTTTATCAAGAATGACAAGTTAGATTTTGTTGGTTTATTGGAAACCACAACAAAGAGGGAGCAATTGGAGAAGAGTTTATAGTTCCTAGACAGAGGATGGAGGGTTCTGAGCAATCATGCTCATCATTTCAATGGAAGAGTGGTCATAGGCTTCAATCTTGAGACAATGGATGTAGTGCAACTTATTGGAACTGATAAGTTGATACATTATGATGTCTTGCTTAAAGCTAATACGACTAAGATTGCCGTTACAATGCTGTATGCAGCCAATTATAAGTTCCAGAGACTACAAGCTTGGCAAGAGTTAGAGAAAACTAGCCATCTCACGAGGTTGCCATGAATGGTGTTAGGTGACTATAATTGTATTCTCAAATCTGAAGAAGCAAGGAGTGGGAGAAGTTGGAATCAAGTCGACTATTGAGAACTTCAGGAGGTGGTAGAGAGAACGGGGTTGGCTGATCTGAAATGGTATAGGAATGCTTATACTTGGACCAATAAGCAATTGGGAGATTGGTTTTGCTGAAAAAATTGGACCGATGTATGGTAAATGACAAATGGATAGAGAACTACCTTACAAGTAGCGCTTTGTTTGATGATCTAACTATATCCGGTTACAGTCCAATAGTATTGGAGCTACAAACAGGCGATATGAAGAGGAAGACCCCATTTAAGATCTTCAATCACTTGATGGACAATCCTGACTTCAGAAATATACTCACCAAAGAGATGTAGGGGGCCATACCTGGATCAAAAGGATATCAGATCACCATGAGACTCAAAGCCTTGTAGAACCAACTGAAATTGTTTAGCAAGAAAGCAATCTAACTAGACTTGAAAGCTCTAACTAAAGCTCCAGAAGAGCTAAAGCAATTTAAAAGGAAATATTGGTTAGACCAGAGGATTTGTAACTAAGAACATAAGAAGCTGCATTGGTGGGAAAATATAATCTACTACTGAATAGTACCAATACTTTATTAAGGCAGAAATCTTGGATGCTCTGGATGAAGGAGGGTGAGAGATGTATTAAGTATTTTATGAGCTCCATTTTAGCTAGGAGGAATAAAAATTCTATTTGATTGTTGGAAGATGACACAGGGCAAATTCACGAGGACATAGAAACTAAGAAGAAGGTTGCCTTAGAGTACTTTACTCGGCAATATGGGACTGTAATTCTAGTAAGAAATATACTCACAAAGGTTCTAGAAGGGCTTAAACAACTTGATGAAGATGACAAGGTGGCGTTGGTAAGAGAAATAATAATGGAAGAAATAAAAAATGCTATATTTTCAATGAACCCTAACAAAGCTCTAAGATTGGATGGTTATAATGGGAGATTCTTTCAGAAACATTGAGATATTGTCGGAGAAGCAGTGATAGCAGCAGTGGATGAATCCTATAAGAGGAACAATCTTCAAAGAATGGAACAAAACGTTTATCTGCCTTATTCTCAAATAGAGTAATGCAAGGAAAATGGAACAATTTAAGCCCATAACTTGTTGTAATTTTCTTTATAAAACCGTCAATAAAAGCAAGCCTGGGGAAGATAATTAGCCCAGAACATAATGCTTTTATTAAGGGGATATTAGTGGAAACAAATATCCTACTATGCCAGGAGCTATTAGAGGGCTATCACTCTAACAGGAGAATGAGGAATTGCACCATAAAGATGGACCTTGCGAAGGCATATGGCTCAATCAACTGGAGCTTCCTTTTACTATATTAAAGGCAGTTGGTTATCCTCCTCTGTTTAGAAAATGGGTTGAGAATGTGTAGCTACTGCTTCTATGGCAATCTTAGTAGATGGGGAACCTACAAACCTGATCAAAGCAAAGAGGGGCTTGATATAAAGGGACCCATTATTCCCTTATCTGTTTGTCTTATGTATGAGGTTTTGTCAACTCTTCCTGTGAATACTATATGGAGGCAGCCAGAGTTCCATTCCATGGCAGATGTAAAGGGTTGAAGCTCACATCCTAACTTTTATAGATGACCTCTTATTGTTTTGCAAGGCAGAGAAAAACTCAATTGATATAATCATGTAAGCAATTAAGGAATTCCAAGAGATTTCAGGTTTAAGATGCAACCCTCTGAGGAGTTTTTTCTATTTATCTTGCAACTCAAGTAGAGAGGTAGCATTTACAACTATCAAGATGGGATTAACATAAGGGCAACTACCTTTCCAATACCTGGGGGTACCAATTTCTCAAAGAAGAATCAATGCTGGGGAGTGTAAACCTCTGTTGGACTTAATTCATGACATAATCAATCAATGCAGCAATCGATTCCTTAGATATGGAGGCAGACTATAAATAACTCAGACAATATTGAGTAATCTTACCATTTATTAGATCAACCATTTATCCATTCCTAAAAGTATCTTTAAGGAAATCGATAGGAGGCTTAGGGATTTCTTGTGGAACGGCTCAAACCAAGATAGAAGCAAAGAGAAGATCAGTTGGGGTAAAATTTGTAGACCTAAGCAACAGGGGCGATTGGGTATCCATTTTGTAAGGATGAATCATAGGGTGAGTAGTGGGCGAAATTTGTGGTGGTTATGCTACAAAAAGGAGGATTTATGGGTGAAATGGATACATAATGTATTCATTAAGAACAAGAGTATCTGGATACTATAGTCAAGGAAAAATATGTCAAGCACTCTTAAAGAAATTCTCAAAAGCAGACAATGGATGCAGAGTCAGGTGTTCCAAAAGATTGGGAATGGAGAAAGCACATCTTTTTGGTATGATAATTGGTATTATAAAGGTCCTTTATATAAGGTGGAGGGGGTACAAGGCTTGAAATTGGTGATGAATCCAACTACCAAAGTAAATATGCTCATTTGGAATAATCAGTGGATATGGCTCTTCCACAATAATAGGAGTGCCAATCTCTTCAAAGAAGAGTTGCCTCAATGTTAGGAAGGAAAGCAGGATGAAATTCAGTGGCTAGCATATAACTCAAGGAAGTTTAACACAAAAGCCTGTAAAACACTATTATAGGCTACATAGAGCACAAGGCAGGAGTGGGCAACATTACTATAGGATAGTGATCGTAATCCAGCTCACTCATTCATCTTGTGGATGAGAATCAATGGAGGGTTGCTTACAAGAGATAAGATCAAGTTCTCCATTAGCAATTTAACTGTGAGTTATGTAATGAGGATCTGAAAAGTTTGGAACACCTCATGATTAGATGCAGGTATACTAGACAAGTCTGGAATCGGTTGCAAATTATACTCAACATGGTCCGACCAATGAATTCTTGGATTGAAACTATTGAATGGTTAAGGAAAATTAAAGTGTATAATGCAACTGATCTCAAAGCTATCAGGTTAAGGTGGGTAGCCTTAGTGTACTATATATAGAAAGAACATAATTGTAGAGTATTCAAACAAGAAAGTAGAAGTAGTGAGATGGTTTTTCAGGCCATCTTCCTACATTGCATGTAGAAGTAGTGAGATAGTTTTTCAGGCCATCTTCCTACATTGCAGATTGACCATGTTAGCTAGAGGAATAACTTCAAATATGACAAGTAACATGAAGAGCATATGGGGATTGGAGAAATGTTAGACTAAGTGGTCTCACAAGTTCCCTCGATCTTAAGACGTAGACGATTATTAGGAACCATAATTCTCTGTAATCTAGATTCTATGGATTATACTAGTTTTGTCCTCTAGATTGTATAAATTTTCTTATAATGAAATCTATTAATTTAAAAAAAAAATAATTGCCCATTATTTTTATATTGAGTTTATCCACTTATATAGATTCTTAAGAGTTTTTGTTTATTCGCATGGATTCTTAAGATTTTTGGACGGCTAGAAATAAGAATTTAAGAAGACTTCAAAATTTGTTAACTCATCATAATCGTAAACTTAGTTAAATCCATTTTGAAGTCAGAAACAAAAATTCTAATTCAATTTGAAAGTCAGAGTTTTAAAACTTAATTAGCATAAATACATATGTTAATATTGAGTTTCAATCAACAACCTAGGTCGATAAAGCAGAGATTAAGATGAAGAAAGTGTAAAAACTCTAAGAATTGTTTTTCAATAGTTATACACAAATTACTAAATTTTTTATGTACATAGAGAGTGATAGCTTATAAAAGGAGATATAAAGGTCCACTAAAATTTTTTATTAGTAACTATCAATTGAAAAAATGAAAGATAATCATTTTCTCACTTGGAATATATATTATATTGGACAATCATTTTCTCACCTGAGAATATATATTATATTGGACAACTTTCCATTCTTCCTTATGAACAACAAACATAATAATATGATGACAATAAGGAATAATACAATAGCAAATAATGTCTTGTCTTGTGCTATTGCTCCTCTTTGTATGTCTATTACATAACGTTGTATTAGAACTAGTCTACGTAATGCTATGGATGACCCACCTACTCAAGCCATAGATCTACTTAACCTTTTCATGTCTTTAAAAAAAAGTAGAACCATAGAATTTGTTATAGAAGAGGACCAAATGAGGCCTCCAAAAGGAACGTCCAAGGATCCTTTTAGTAAATCAAGTGAATGACCCAGGTGACTATTATCTTTTAAGGAGGTTTTTATGGGAGAAAACTCAAATGATCGAAGCAAGGAGGAAATTGCATAAAGTGATTTTGAAATACTTGAGGACAATGACAAATTAGGTGTTTATTCAAATGATTATCTAGACAAAGAATATCCAGAAGACTCACCTAGGGCTAGAATTCAAAATAACCAAAAATGATGAAATAAAGAACTACAAATGCATGGAGGTTTGTGTTGACTATAAATGATTTGATAAGGAATATCAAATTCACTCTATTGTTCAAACATCTCCTTTCTTATGAAAACTTTATAATAACCTAAAATTAGTAGATATGGATAAAGGTTTCAACCTTCTACGTTTCACAAACATGAAATATTTCAAACAAGCTTTGCATGGTAGCCTATGAATGTTTGGACAACAATATATCATCCTTAGACACAAAACAATACTGTTTGTGCCAAACATTACTCTTCCCAAATCTTTTTAAGCGTGAGCTAGATTGTACTCCAAAAAAATTAGGAGGCAATACTAACAATATAGGGTATAAAGCTCTTCACATATGTAAATATGGGAGAAACTAAATTCCTTTCTCTTCAACTCCCACATAACATTAAAAGGACCCTGAAAAAGGAGTCAATAAAGGCAAATCATCCATCGGACTCACATCAAATTTTAAAAAATTGCTCTCCTAATAAAAAGCCAAATAGTTTAGCATGCCCAGAATTATATAGAGTTATTGGCTCAATATCACTTTGCTTAATTCATCGAACATAAATATACAATCCCTTACAAGTCTAAGAGACCAAATATTACATTAAACACTATAAGGTTGGGCTGTATAAACATAGATAATGGAAGAAATAATGGTCTTGTTTGACAATGAATAAATTAATATAGCTAATTTGACCAACGAATGATATCATTTGTTTATTTAAAGATATTTAGTAAAATTAGCTGTTTAGTATTGTCTGTTTATGTATAAAATGACTTATGAGAGCATGACTTAAAAAAAGAATTATAAAGATAAAAGTATTATATCTTAGTATTTCTTCGTATTATATCTTAGTATTAAGGTCTTTCCTAATGTTTTATAAGCCTTGGGCAAAGTAAAAAAAGGGCCTCAATAAATGGACAATATATAGATAAGTAAACTTTCAAAAGCATATTTTTATTATTAAAGAGGCTACCTTAAGCCCCTTATTATGGCACAATTGAAGAATATAATGGTTTGCATTAATTCTTAACATTAAAATTTAGAGGACAATTAAAACAAAAATCAAATGAAAAAGATAAGTAAAGAAAATAAAGAAATCTAAGAGGATTTGCCACATTTTGCTCTTTATGAGTGTCATGAGTGAGCTAGGCCATATTGGACCTCATTTGCTCTTTATAAGGGTCAAGATTGGGTCCTATTTTATTCTTCATGAGAATGAGCCCTAAACAGGTACCTTTCCTACCCTGGCCTGTGGTTGGGCTTGCTTAGTATTATATCTTAGTACTCCAAAAATCCAGATAAATGCTAACAAATCTATCCAAAAAATTCAAAAAAAGCAAAAACTAATGAGAAGGGGAGAAAGGAGAGGACAGACTTACCTCTATCTCTATCTTTATCTCTCTCTCTCTCTCTCTCTCTCTCTCTATCTCTATCTCTATCAATGAAGTTTAGGATAGTGTTTGGTGAAAAGAAGCAATAATAAAATATAACAGTTTAAGTAATTTGTAATAAATTTTGGTTACAATTATCTTTTAGTCCCTAAATTTCTTAGTCACTCGAACAAAATGCTCCTTATATGAGCATTTCCAAAAACAAAAGATTGAGTTTAATCTACTAACTCAATCAGTTGATTATCAAACATGATTATCAGCCGTTTGACTTGATTAAACAGATAAATACCTCTTAATTTGTCAAAAAAAAATAGTTAATAAACTATTTACCAAACAAGTTCAATATTTTAGATGGCCTTAAGAGGACAAGGAGATGAATGATGGGGACAACACCCTCCATCTAATAGCTTAATTCGGTTGAAACTTCATTTTGTCCTTCTCTTTGACTCATATTAAAGTAAAAGAAATTTGTTTTTTTTGGAATGTCGAAGAATAGACAATTCTTTATTTTTCATAAATACAAGAGATCAACTACACAACATTGTGGCTATTATTGAACTATAAATTGTAAGATAATAAAAAAGGCACACTTTACTTATTCTATGTCGAGTCTTCTGGCTTCTCATTTTATCTGGTTCATATGGAGAGAGTAATTTATAATTACAAGAAATTAACAGTTCCACTAATATATCTCAGAAGTTATAGAAAATTCCAAACTACTCACTGTGATTTTTAATAATCCTTTTCCAAGCTTAATGAAACAGTTGCGAAGTTTATTAATTAGCATTCTAACTGATGTTTTTAATTCATGGCTCATCATTGGAGACAAGCACTGCATTTCTATGCAAAATGAGGTGTCTCTTTAGAAATAAAGGGAAATAGTCAGGTGAAAACAATAAATTTATAGCTGCAATTTAATCTATTTGGAGTTGATGAGGAATCCCTCCACTTGGTTAATGGTAGAGAAAGAAGGTTTCGAGTCCACAAATACTTAGATCACATATTAAACAACTTGCACTGGTAACTTAATTTTCTTTAGGGCCATAATCCTTAATCTAGTCAGTATAGAATCAAATCATGACCCCCATTTATTGGATTCATATTAATTTTATATATGGAATAAGATATTTAAATTTGAAGTAGCTTGGTCTCCTCTCCATAGTTGTAAGGTAATTTTTAAGGATGTTTGGTCATCTTTAGACTTTATTTATGTAATCCAAAAAATAAGGGCTTTTTGGTTCTATTTTAAGGAAAAAAAATTTCGATTCTCTTAAATAACACCCTAATTATCTTAATCATAAATGATTAAGGACCAAGGGTCCATTTGTTTTCTGTTAACGTGACTATTAAAATCATTTCTAAAGTGATAATCATAACAATGAAACTGTATTTGAGTCAATTCGTACGTCCTTACCAAAGTATTTTTATTCCTAAAAAACCCAGGGTTAAGAAGAATATAATCATCACTTTTGAAAAAGAAGAAAGGTCAAAATGGCTTTATGATTGTAAAATTTAATTTGAAAAGGCATATATGACAAGGTTAAATGAGATTTCATAAGCAATACTCTTTGATGAATTAAAAATCCCTCACACAACCTAATCTCTCATCATTCAGACAAGTTTACATTCTTGGGAGTGCTTCAACAAAAAGACCCCTCGTTACCCTTTTTGTTTGCACTTTCCATGAAAAATCTCTATTATTTAATCACAAGCAAAGTGAAAAGGAGAAAACACTAAAATTTTTAAGGAAAGGCTGCTTAGTTCCTTTTTTTTCAAAGATGATCTTATTCTTTTTGGTGAGGTTTCCATACATCAAATGAGTTACATTAATTTTTTTTGGGTCAAACTTCTGTTTAGTCTAAGTCTAAGGTTAACTTTGATAAATCAAAAGTTTGGTTCTCATAATACTGACCAAATTTTTCTCAAGCCCCAAGTTGGATTTTAAACTTATAGAAGACTTTGAATGACATTTGAGTGCCATTAGTAACCAAAGTTGTCTATGGAGGCTTGATTTAAAAAGCTAAAATATGTCTATAGTTAGGAGCAAAATTCTCATAAAATCAACTATATCTTCCATTATTTTATATACTATGTAGAGCATAAACCCACAAAAAGAATTTGTGATAAACTTGACCAAAAAATGCGCCACATTCTACAAGGGGTTACTATTGCAAGTAAAACACTGTAGTTGATCCTTTAGCAAACAGTAGGTAAATGAAATAGGAAAATGAGGATTAGGAATACAAGCTGTTACCAATATGATCCAAACATATGTTGTGAGGCTACTCGGGAATCTCTTGCATTAAGACAACAACATTTGTAAATAGGTCTTATTTTTTAAGTATATTGGAAGTGGTAGTTTTCTTAACTATGCTCCTGAAAACTCGTCCTCCTACAAACATTTATTTATCAAAAGCATTAAATGGAGAGTGAGGTAAGGAAAAGTAGTACATTTGGACAGCCAATTGGCTACCTTAATAAGCTTTGTGTTACATAAAGAAAAATGTGACGGTTGCTGAAATGTTAAATTTGGATAGTACATTAATAAGAAGATATTTTGTTATTTTAATTGGAATTATCTCTTTTGTTTTGGACATATTTTGGTGCTTAAATACGAAAATTAATGTTTGTTTTGTTTTAGGAGATGAAAAGTGGAGATCGTGTCAAATTGGAGTATTTTGGTCAAAATCATGAGTTTCCTAATGTCAGATTCACTTAAAGAGTTACAATTTAATTGGAAAACTTCCTTCCATCCCTATTATGTAGGGATTTGGATTTGATTTAGAAGATAGAACTAGACTAGTTTGAGTAGGAAAGAAAGAGGGAGAGATGTCTTTTACCTCTCTAACTTACTCTTTTTCGTTTTCTTCTTAGTTTTCTCTCAATCTTTCATCTTTCTTTTATTTTAGTGTTAGAATGAAAGCCATGTATGGCTAAACCCAAATATGTTGATTAAAAAGGATTCAAAACTCTAGTTCTAACCTTGTGAGGTTTTGTTCTAAATTTATATTCATGTTTTAATTCAAGTTTTTCTTGTTTTATGTTCTTATACTTCATGAATAATTAATATTGATTGATTTGAAATTTTAATTTGATATTGATTATTCTATAGCAATCCATGAATTCAGTGATCCGTAATTGTCATTAAGAATTGGTACAAGTAGAAAATAGGTTATTTATGAATTTGCATATTTAACTTATGATAAACAAGAAAAATAAATATAAGTTTCTTGCTATCATTTAATTGATATGGAATGCTATTTTATCCAATCAATTGATGATAAGTTTTGGTTTAGATGCTAGGTTTAAACCATTTAATTTAAGAAAATTTTAGACTTATTATGGCTATCATAATATGTTTTGGATTAACTGCTTTAATTGTGACAATTATTCTTTTTAGACCAATGATCAATGTTATAATTAGATGAAATCTTTCTCTTTAATCAAAGTTAAGAATTCTTGAATTTTTCCCTTTTATATTTAGTTGATTTATTTTGATTTCTTATTAATTTTAGTTAATTAGTTAATTAACCAAAAACCTCCACTTTATTTTATCGATTGAAATTAAGAAACCAGTGTTTAGTTCCTTTGGATTTGACTTAGTTTCATGACCATTACAAGAAGTTTTGAGAATCATAATTAATTTTGAGGGCTTTGACAACCTGATCAAAATTTTGTCGTCGTTGTTGGGGAACTATTTTAGTTTCTTAGTTTCTTTGCGTTATTTTACAATTTACTGCTAATATCTTGTCTTGTATGACTTGTTTTTCTCAAACAAGTGAATTGCAATATAATCTAGATATTGAGAAGACAACGCATCGTTTAAGTAAAGAGAGTAAGCAAAGAAACAAGTATTCACCTCCAAAAGTGAAACTTGAGAGAGATCTAAAAATTGGGTGAAGACTATTTTTCAAGAAGTTGGTTAAAGGATGGAAAATCCTAACAGGAGAATGTTGAGGGAATTAACGACACCAAATTTGAATCATCAATCTTTATGCATACGATTTCTAGATTTTGAGGTTGATTTCGAATTGAAATCTGATTTGATTCACTTCCTATTTTTTGTGGTCTTATAAATGAAGATCCACATAAACACTTGAAGGAATTTCATGTTGTCTACTATGAAAAAAGCTACAAGGGGTGACAGAAGAACAAATTAATCTTAGAGCCTTTTCATTCTCATTAAAAGATAAAGCAAAGGATTGACTATATTATCTTCCCCCTGGCTTAGTGATAAGATGGAATGAGATGAAATGATTGTTCCTAGAGAAGTTCTTTATTGTATCAAGAGCAGCCAATATAAAAAAGGAAATATGTGGGATAAAACAATTCACTAGAGAAACATTGTATGAATATTGGGAGAGGTTTAAAGAGTTATGTGCCAATTGCTCACAACATTAGATTCTTGACCAACTTTTGGTTTGGTACTTTTATGAAGGACTATTAATAATGGATCAAAGTATGGTTAATGCAACTAGTGGAAGAGCTTTGGTAAATAAAAAATTGAAGCGGCCAAACAATGAATATCAAATATGGCAAAAATTCTCAACAGGTTAGGACAAGGATGGATAGAGTTATTAAGCACGTGAATGAGGTAAGTAACACGAATCTTGAAGACATAATTTTATATTTAATTGATCTAGTTGGTCAATTACATTTAGCACAAGTGTGCAAAATATATTCATTCTCTGGACATCTTAAGGATATGTGCCCTATATTGCAGCAAGACTCCCTTCAAAAAGATAATGTAACAGGGAAATTTCTTTGTCAATCTTAACGAAAATATAACCCTTATTTCAATCATTATAATCTAAGATGGAAGGACTATTCAAACTTTAGCTATAAAAATAAAGAAGAGCAACATAGATTATCAATCTCACAATTTTAATAGATGGCCTCATCGTCGTACATATGCTCAACCTCAATCTTCAAATTCAGTTATGTCTTTGGAAAAAATTGTTAAGACACTTGCTACTGGTGCTTAACAATTTTAACAAGAAACAAGAGTAAACTTTCAGAACTTAGAAAATCAAATCACTTAATTATCCCCCTTTGTAAGTAAACTAGAAGCAAAAGCATAAGGAAAATTACCTTCCTAAACGTTGGTGAATCCTAAGGACAATGTGAGTGTAATCGCTTTAAGAAGTGGTAAGGAAATTCAATATGAATCTTCCTTATCAACAGAGGTAGAAAAGCACGATGAAGGAGAAAAGAAAGATGAACTTCCAATTTAAGAATTAATAAAGGTAAATGATGATTTGTCTTCATCTATATCAATTAATGCACGTGTACCTCCTTTCCCTAGCAGGTTGGCTAAATCAAAAGAAGAGGACTATGAAAGAGAGATCCTAGAAACCTTTAAAAAGTTGGAAATCATTATAACTCTTCTAGTAGCCATCAAGAAAATTTTGAAATATTTAAAGTTTTTGAAAGAACTATGTACAACTAAAAGGAAGTTGAAGGACAAAGAGTGAATAATTTTGGGTATGAATGTATTGGCTATAATAAATAAAAAATTATTGGGTATGAATGTATTGGCTATAATAAATAAAAATTACTAAAAAATGCAAAGATCTAGGTATGTTTACACTTTCATGAGTTATTAGTGATAAGAAAATTGAGCGTGCCATGCTAAACTTAGGTGCATCTATTAATGTCATGCTATACTTAATTTACTAAGCTTTAGATATAAATTCTTTATAAGAAACTAATGTGATTATTCAACAAGTTGATCATTCTTATATGCATCCTATGGGTATTATTGAGGATGTTTTAGTCCAAATTAACAGTTTGGTATTCCTAGTGAATTTTTACATCTTAAAAATAGATGGAAATAGTGTTGAAGATTTAGCTTTAATTTTGTTGGGTAGGTCATTTATGAAAACAACCAAGATGAAAATCAATATAGAGGGTTCTCTTTTCATTGAATTTAATGGAGAGATAGTGAAGTTTAACATTTTGAAGTTTAACATTTTTAAAACAATGAAGTACCCTAGTGATTTTCAATCTATTTATCATATGGACATTATGGATTCATTTGTGCAAGATATGTTTAAAGAAGAAAGTGTTGATGATCAGTTTGATTTTAAGGCTAAATCGGAAGTGAACGAGCAAGTTGATGAACCTTGTGAAGTTGTATAATCATTATCAGCAATGCTAATAGATTCGAAAAATTTGAATGCTGAACTTACTATAACTCACAAGAAATGTTACCTTACATTTTTCAATCTCTGAAGATAGAATTAACGGCCTTTCCTAATCACCTAAAGTATGTCTAACTGGGTAATGGAGAGTCATTACCTGTGATCATCTAAAAAATATTGACTATAGGGCAAGAGTAAGGGCTAATAACACTACTTAAGGAGAACAAAACTACAGTTATGTCGAATTTTGAGAAGAAAAAAAAGCCCTGTAGATCATAACTACGTTAAAAGTTGCACTTTTTAGGAGGAGACAACCCAAAATATGATTTTTTTAGTTTTAATTTAGCTATATATAGTTTTTATTTGTCTGTTTTTGAGAAATTGGTTTATTAGCTTAAGAGGGTAATGGGTCTAAAAATTCCAGAATACTAAATTTCATAAGGCATGATCACGCCTTATGTGATTTAGTTGTCAAGATTAAAGACTCAAAAATTCGAATATACTAAATCTCATAAGACGAGATCATGCCTTATACGATTTAGCTTTTTGGAACCATAGTATATCTCTTTTCAGATGCTGATAACTCAGGAGAGTCTTCTACTCTATCCTTTTTTTTGTTGATTATTTTTGTGCAATGTGAGTTTCTTATATATACATTAGGGAAAATGTATGATTTAGGTAGGGAAGTGAGTGTTTCTCTTACGATGAAATTTGTGATTTTTGCTTAGACTTATATTGATTCATATATTGATTATTCATCATGATAGCCTCATAATTTTATAATCATTGTTTATGAATAATCCTTAAGTTATGATACATTTTTTATTTAAGAAATAATACATGAGAGAGAAAAGTATGATAATGTTTTTCATTAAATTATATTAAGTATTAGATTGGTTTTGTTGTATGAAAATGTGTAATACTTGGTGCATTTTGACACCTACGTGAACTTTGAGCCTAAGATCATTCATCACATTTGTACTCATACGTATCTTTTTGTTAAGTGTTATCAAACATAACTTGCTTATTCTTGATATTGGTTATGAATTCGTGTTAAGACAACATTTTTGATGAATTTGTATATAAAAATGATAAAGTCATTTAGGATAACTATTTTTGACTTAAATAAGCCAACCTTACCTTTTATCCCTAAAAAACCAATTTAAGCCTTACCCTTTCTTTTCTTGCATAGCAATCTTATTACAAGTCACCTTTACCCATCTTATTGTTGATGTCCTTAATGATTTTGAGCCCACAAATTGAAGGAATTGTTTAACATTTATTTGCATAAGATTTTGACTGTTTCCGTGAAAAGTACATTAGTTGATTCAAGTTGCATTATTTGAATTTTTCATTTTTTATATAGAATGATGGAGAAGTATATATATATATATATATATATATATATATATATATAGATGAAATATCCTTTT